>JAGDQP010026372.1:0-17594 GCA_022664845.1 Lepisma saccharinum
AATATTCGTGTGTGTGAGATGTTATCAAGGGACCATAGCGTTCGCGATTGTTCGTTGAATTGCAGCTCTAACTTGTTTATATTTAGAAATGAGGTCTGCTTCTCCCTGTATCCATTTTCTTTCCTATTCTATTCTTCGTGTTCTATTAAAGATCAGCGCGAAACCACGCAGATCGATATAAAAAATATTCAAAATCATTATCAGTTCTTAAGAAGGGAATTATTTTGAGCGTATGTAAAGTTGTTTCCACTCAGGTTTACTATTTCACACACACAAATGGCCAGTGAAACATTTTCTAAGTTCTAAAAGTTGTATTTGAAAGCACTGATGCAAGTTACTTATCAATGTGAACAAATCAAAAACTCGTTTAAAATCAGTTTTGAATATTGTTTTAGTATTACCATACTGTGCAACTTTCTGAGAATCTCTCAGCGATCATTTCCTGTGAATCAGTATGTTCATAATTATTGTATACTGAAGGAAATTGATAAAACAAAATACATGATAAGCCGAAACACAGGGAATGAAGGAAATAAAAACATAATAATTAGGGATGAGGGCATAGAGAAAGTAAACAAATTTAAATACATGCGAACATAAGTAACAGGCAAAAATGAGGTAACGGAAGAAATAAAAAGGCATAGTATCGGTCAACGCATGTTTCTGTTCAGTCCAAAAAAATTTAACATCGCGTTTAGTACCAAGGAAATTGAAAATATACAGAACGGCTATTCTGCCGGTAATATTTCACGGTTGCGAAAGTTGGAGTACGACCCTAGCAGATGAACATAAATTACGTGTTTGAAAACTAGGTTTTGAGAAAGATATACGGGCCAAAACGGGACGAGATGACTGGAGAATGGAGTAGATTACATAATGAAGAAAGAAACTCCAGGGTCTGTACGCTTCACCAGATGATGTAAAAATAATGAAATCGCGACGACTAAGGTGAGCTGGCCATGTAGCCCGGATGGGGGGAAAACTAAGATTATATTCTATCCTGGATGGAAGGAGACCATTGGGAAGACCGAGACGTCGTTGGGAGGACAATATTAGAAGAGATCTTGGAGAAGTAGGTGTTCGTGATGAAAACTGACTTGATGTTGCCTAGGATACAATCCAATGGCTAACGTTTGCTACTGCGGCGATGAACTTGCGAGTTCCATAAGCCAAAGAGTTAGTTAGAAGGAAATTCTATTGCGTTACTCAGCGTTTAATACGTACAAGGTATTTAAAATCATAGAGGGCGAATTTCTCAATCTCAAACCAAAATAAGTGGTTCATTTGAAGAAACCTAAAATCATGAGTAATTCCCAAAATACAGTGTAGCTTTTTCACAATTGACACAATAACTAGACAAATATTGACGTAAAGGAATTTCTGTGCTTGTCTGCTGCACGATGTCAGTTACTTCAGAACATAATTCTTACGACGGAAATCGCCTGTTCGTTACCTTATCATGAACTTTTCTTAAATCCAGACATTTGGTACATGTTGGATTGTGTGTTGAATTGTATTTATGGCCTTTAGGCATCTTAGGTTCAGGCCGGGATAGGGTGGTGACAGGATATTGGAAGGTAAAAGCTAGGGCCTAGTTTGTAGGTACCATCCCGTCATTTCCCTGGTGTAACTGAGAAAAACCTCATTCAGGATGGGCAGCCGCTCGGTTTAGATTGTGTGTTGTTAAACCGACATATCTTAAATTTTTTGTAGGAATATTACGTCATTTGGATGGCTCATAACACGGGTGTCTTGGGTCCACAACTACTTATTTTCTACATTCCTTGAAAGGAACTTTTGGTTGTTTTCATCCGAGGACCATCATTTTTAAAACATATGCATACGTACCTTTGAGCTCTTTTATATAGACTTTCAAAATGAGAACGATGTCTGTATTCTATAGTTCTTCCAGGAACGCTTTCGTTCAACTGGTTAACGTCTCGGATCGACACTGCGGAGGCATACAGGTTTTGAGTCATTGCGACAATCTTGAGTGACATTTTCAAGAGTTTTCCTAAGCTTCACCATGGGAATACGGGGATGGTACATAGAATAAGACTTTGGCCGCTACCTTCAGTCTTTGTCGAGGGACGTCATTTCTCAGACTTGCGACTGGTTCAGGCCATAGCTGGCTGTTAGCCCATTAATATAAAATTTAGAAAATTAGAGTTTTGGTTCTTATTTCACCTATTGTATAATTATTCAATACAGCATATCAAAGTTTATTAAAGATTGCAAAAATCGATTAATTTGCTTTTTTTTTCTTTTCAGTTATTTTCCATAATAGTGTTCGGCTGTATTTCGTCACAAGGCTACCAACGTGATCCCGTAACGGATAAGGAGGAGTGTCTGTACAATAAAGATGTAAACGCATGTAATTATGGTGTAGGGATTGGTGTGATTGCGTTTCTGGCGTCGATAGGTTTTCTGGTTGGCGAATTTTTGTTTGAACAAATGTCATCTGTAAAAACAAGAAAACACTATGTACTCCTCGATTTGGGATTTTCAGGTAAGATCTTGCATTTTTTTAAAATTGATGTTATTTGGTATTGTGGGCATGAATACATTTTCACTACAATAGTTCATTGTGTGATGTATTTAAAAGAAAGTTATATTGCTCACTAACTTAGCCTATTTATGTAGTTAAATTGTTGAAGAGAAATAAGATGACAAAATAGGCACTTGCCTAGTAATGTGTAGCTGTTATTCGACGTGGCATGTAGTCTAGTATATCCATCTAGGCTATCAGTAACGCAGTTTGCTTCGGTATTGTTAAGTTAATCAAGGTAGGCCGACTGAACATTTTAACTAAGCAAGAATACGACATAGATTTATCTAGATTACTTTATTTATTGGGTAAGAACTAAAGTAAGCCCTAGACTTCTTTATAATCTTAACTTCATCCATGATCCATAAGCGATGTAGGACAACAATGTCAACGAGAGACCTAATTGATAAATACCATTTACTGCATACATATGAGAATAAAGCTCATCCAACATTATCTTGACCATAGTCACATCTCATCATAGCCATACTTATTATTCAGTTATGGATCACAGTTGTATCGTTACATTTTCAATATACGTAGGTTATAAATCCCAGCATCCATAATTCTGTTCCCATATATTGAAAAGATAACTCCCAGTTTACTTTCCTTTCGTAAGTAACGTAATCTTTCATTCAAATTGTCATCCAACCTAATTTCACAAATAATAAGACTTAGTTTCTCAATATTCATATCCCGAACAGACATATGTGTTGCACTGAGTGGGATCTATCTAGTGTTCCATAAATGCTCATAGTGGGGTTCAAATCCACAAGTAGCAGAGTGAGTACAAGGGAGTACTGGGTATCAGTAGTGTATTCATTGAGCAATTTTTTTGTCACCCATATACGATATAATGTTGCGTTTTGGCTATATAAGACGGAAAATTTGCTGGCTGTAAGTACTGACATCAACTCGACCTTCCCCAATCTGATTTGAGATGACAAGGAAAGTGGTAACTTTCCGAGACAGTGGAAAAAGCGAGTTGACGACCCGGCTACTTTTATGTCCACTTCCCCATGACGTGACTAAATTGGCGTCAGTACTTGTCCCTTGTGATTACCAACTTTCATTCAAGTGAAAAGCGTTGTTGGCATAATGAGCAGTAGCAAGTGGAATTCAAACCAAATTTTGATGTTTGTAGAAGCAAATGAGAAGATGATAAAACATAACCACACCTATTGGAGTACTGGACTTAAATTCACAGAGTTGCATCATACATGAAGGAATTCCTTGCTGCTACAGGGGGTAGAGGGGAGCTGATGCCTCTAAAATCTACCTTAGCACCTCTTTTCTCCCCAGTTTTATCAGTATTCGTTACTTTATGTAGATGTCATTAGTCAGTCTCCGACTTTTTTTAAAATGAAATATTGTAGCCCTGCATTTTTAACTTGGTGCCCTCGTACTCAAGGATTATACATTAATTTAAAACTGGGCACTTGGGATGATAAGCGTGAAAAACAGTAAGAACTGAAAATCTGGTCCATATGGATTAGACGAAGTGGACAATTGAGTTTAACTGTTTGCTCTGGTGTTTAACTTCAGACCTATATCAAGCATTTCGGCATTGTGAAGTAGGTCTGTAGAGCTCACTGGATAGCACTGATCCAGTTAGTGTATCAAGAAAATCAGTTGTACCTTATCAATGTCCATAAAACAAAACTTGCTAGTTGAGCATTGTGAATGCAATATACGCGTACACTCGAGCTCTACTGGAGTGATTGGCTAGTGTTCAAAGTTAGACGCCAGAGCACACATTTCCCGCGATCATCACTTCCAGTCTAATCCAATGTGGACCAAATTTTCAGTTCTAACTCAATTTTTTACAGTTGTTTTCGCTGTGCGGCCCGTTACATCTTAATTCTTGAGGTATACACGTACCGGTCTGTGCATATAATAGTACACGCTGTAAATAATATTAACATTTTTGAAAGAATTAAAACAAAAATAAAAAACGGGTCCCACAGCGATAACAAACGTATAAACTGAAAATTTGGTCCATATTGATTTAGACTGGAAGTGGACGATCGAGATTAACTGTTCCCTCCGCTTCCTGACTCCATATATTCAGTAAATTTTTAATGGTTCCGATCAGTCCAGTATAGCTTTTAGATAGAGGTTAATGACTTGTACAAAATAATTTTGTAAATATTTGTGAACATTTTCTTCCCTACCTTCAGGAAAATAGGCAGGTGAGGTGCTAGGGAATTTTGCCCCTTTACCACACTACAAATAACGCCCTGAGCCTGGGGTATGAATGGGTGTAAATAATACGAAGGGATTTTCTCTGATATGTGAGGATTTCATCCCCGGTCGTTGATTGCGAATATCATCCCAACCAGGGATAAAACCTTTGTATCTTCGCAAACAGGTAGTATGTTGAAACGTACCAGCAGCCACTAGTTTCAGCACCTCTTAATTACGCCTTTCGTAATTTGTAACAAATCGAACATTGGTCCTCAACATCAGGGCTTATCGTTCTCAGAAACCAGTGATTCTTGCACGTAGCGAATTTTGTATGGTCACGTCTTTAATGGCAACTTTAATAATACTGCATGAGTACTTCCGAAAGACAAACTGCTTTGACTGGAAAGATTGCGAACGTACTTTTATAGACCATTGCTAATCTGCCGTCTATAAACTTTCGATTTTCAGTGCTGTGCGTCGGCCTCTTTTTGGTGCAGTCGATTAACCCCAGTTTTTCAATCGACCGCTAAGCTTCTAGCCAGCGCTAAGTTGAGACTAAGTCATATTTTCACAACACAGGGTAGAAGCTTAGTGATCGATTGTAAAATTGGGGTAAGTGGTTGTTTTAAACTTGTCGCTTGACACTAGATTTGTTCAATGCAGATGCATCTTTTATTGTAATTTGTGTGGTCCATAATTTTTCGCTGTTGGTAATGTTCCACAATGAATATTTTCTGATGCAGTGTGTACATCATCTTTCCTCAGCACCATTCTATGTTACTTTCACCCCACCTGTCTAGAGGGAAAACAGTTTTATAAAACTACTTTCTGAATGTACTGTAGTATGAAGTACGAACTATCTTATAGTAGTTCATTTGAATGTAAAGGCGCTCCAAATTGTGAAGCGCAATGCAGCAACCTTTCTGTGACTAGTAATTCTCTATATGTAGGCCTAGTAAATTGAATGATACAAATTTTATTACTTTAGGAAAGGAAATATAACTTTTTTTAATTTCTTTTTAAAACAGATGCAAAGCGTTGTTTTTTGATACAGGTTTTTATTCATGTTGTCTTATTTTGCCTCGCTTTATTATGGGCTGCTCTTTGATTTCCTTTTGTAGGATTTTGGGCATTCCTTTACTTCGTTGGTTTTTGCTACTTGACGAACCAGTGGAGCAATTCTGAGCCCCCTCCGTTGGGAGTGGGTGTGAACAATGTGCAGGGTGCCATTGCATTCTGTTTTTTCTCCATCTTCACTTGGGTAAGTAGTTAACAGTAAGTTTGAGTACCATATAGATTATCCAGGGCTCCCACGGACCTGTAAATCTTGGAAACGTCGGGGAAATCAGCCTGATAAAAATCAGAATTCCATAAAAAAAGAAAACTTCGAAAAGTCAAGGAGTATTAATAATCTTGTTATGTTTCTCTGCTAAAGTAGCACTTCTTGTATAATGAGACCTGTCTGAAAGAAGTACTGGTAGCTGGTGGAAGTGTTCAAATTATCTCTCTTAAAAACTGTTGTCATAAAGAAATTCAAATTCTTGACTTGTTTATTTCCATATTGTATACTATATATATAAGATGGTAAACAAGGTAGAAAAAAGGATACTTACATAGTGAAATATTGAGATCGGAGCCTACGAACTTCACAAACACTATAGAAAATTAGTATGTTTCGCAATTGCGTTTTCAACTGGTAGAAAGGAAAATGAACAGGGCGGACAGGTGCGGGGTTTTATTTTATTTTTTATTTTTATTTTTTCATTTATTCTTAGCAAATTAAGATTTTGCTTATTCCTCTTTCCTATCCCTTTCTGTAAAAGAATGCTTGGCGATAGACGCATATTTTACACTTGTGACGGGTTGAACCCTAACCGTTATAGCCTAATGATTATGGGACCTGAGCCATAGATACCTAAAGGCCATATATAAATTCAGTTCTAATGATTATGGTCACTGCCTTTGGATTGACATTAGGGAGGCACGCAGGTTTGAATTCTAATGCTGATTTTCCTGACGAAGGTTTTATTCAGTTCAGTCTGACGAATATAAGGATAGTACTTAAACTAAGGCCCAAGTCGCTGGTTTGCCTGTCCTGAACGTGCTCGTCGAGGGACTTGTGACGGGTTTAGGCCACTACTGGTTAGCTCATATAATATAAATTAATGTATTTCATGTTAGTGCAGTTTTGTTTTATAGAATCGTTGCTTTTAGTTGTAAAATTAGTTCAAAGTTTTATTAATCTTGGGAAAAGAATACATTCGGGTTTAATCAAGAGAAAAAGAGATGTGCCTGTAAATAACCGAAGTTTAAAAGTGGTTCAATTGAGATCAGAAAGTCTTCCGTTTGAGTTGGCCATACATTGGCAGGGGTAAAAACAACTAGCGGACTAGGAGGAGTCAAGCAGCTGATTTTTTAAATAATGATATAATGTAGGTAATTAGTTTGAGGAACAGTGTTTTGATGAAAAATCTCTGCGTATACCTCTCACAAGGACTCCAGCAAATCCACCAGCATGGTGGATTTTTCGGTTTTTCTTCCCTCCCCCACTTTTTTTTTAATGGTCAGTGCATATCGTTGTCGGAACTGCAATAGCCTCTGTGTGGCAAATTATGAATTTTTCGAGAAGGCCAGAAAACTGGTTTCTGGAGTACAGTCTGGAATACAATTTAGATACTAAAAAATTGCTATATCTCAAAAGTATAGATGACTTCCGTTTTTTTTTTTTTTTTTATTTTTTTACAGTATGCACAGAACTTCAAACTGCAAACAAACCATGAAAATTAAAAAAAAAATGGCACATAGGAAGTATTGCAGTTATGACGAGGATATTGTAAAGCTCAGGAAGGTAACTCGTCTTGAGTGGTGGATTCTAACTGATAAAATAATAATAATGTGTCAGTCCCATTCCTGGACTGTTATTTGAATCCTTATAAATTTGGAAAATTTATGCTGAAATTTAAACAGAAAATACAAAAACAACTGAAAACATTAAATTCAGTCAGTATTACTTAAAATTAATATATTTAGTTAAAACATTGAACACGAAATTAAACAATATATTTTTCTTTTAGGCTGGATGTGCCTGGTTTGCTTTTCAACGCTTTCGCCAGGGAGCTGATGCTGCATTTGCACCTAGTTATGAAGCAGATCCTGGTGCTATTCCAGGTGGCACACCTTATTCCTCATACCCAGGTGGACCAGATCCAGAAGGTGGTTACCAGGAACCACCTTTCTCGGGAAATCAAACGAAAGGTACTTTTATGAAGAGCATTTCAAGCTAGTTTAGTTTAGGGCAGTGATTTTCAACCGCCTGCCCGCGAAACTATTGTTTCACTCTTTGGCGAATAGATCCGTTTAGTTATTTAACACTAATTTTTGTTTGTTTCGACACTTCTAAATTAACATTAAAATTTACATCTCCTTTCCAAAAGAACTAGAATCTGAAGATGTGGTAGCATCGTTTGTGAATGTCTAATAAACTTCTAACTTAGTGCCATCTTCCCGGTCCATGAAAGTCTTTGTATATAGTTCGCCGTAAGTATTGAAAGGTTGAAAAACATAGGTTTAGAGGAGTAGGTGCATCCAGAAATGAAAACCTTTGAAGATTAGTATAAAGGTATTCAAATCACCTGTGCTGCATTTTGTGGTGGTACGTCCACACCAACTGGACGATGTTTACAGTGTGCTGCGTGCGTATCTTCAACACATACTGATTTGCTGAGTATATTATTTAATTTTCTTTCAAGGTCCTTCTATTCACATGTCCGTACTTCGAATGAGATCGGTAATCTCTTCATTTTCAACACTTTTCCTTCCACAGTCCTATCCAGTACTTAAACGCTGTACAGTTGTCAATTATTCCACGCGCCATTAAGCATTCAACTGTTCTCCAAACGATGCACCGTCCGCTACGTGTCGCTACTGTCGTCCAAGTCTTTTGTTCTATCCACGTGTGTAAGCCTCTCTTCCTCTACAGCAAGTCTACGGTATTAATACCGAAATATTGCAAAAAGACTGAAAATTAGTGTTGTGTACGTGTGTGTGTCTATTTTTCTACGGAACATATACGCTGTAAGTATCTTCCTTACTTTTCATCATAAATTTCCCTTAAGTTACCCTTCCGGCTATCCTCTGTATTAGTAGTATATATATAAACAAGGTAGAAAAAAAGGATACTTACATAGTGAAATCTTGAGATAGGGGCACACGAACTTCACAAACACCATAGAAAATTAGTACGCTTCGCAATTTCGTTTTCAACTGGTAGGAAGGAAAATGGACAGAGCGAATAGGTGCGGGAGTGGTGTTAAGGGATCTCCATATATATATATATATATATATATATATATATATATATATTTATTTATTTGTTAACACACAGATGATTGAAGTATATTTCGACATGCTCAGATCTTTCTCAAGCAGGGAGATAAACAGATGACGATAGGGTGGCCATTTTTCTAGAATGCCAATACGCGACAGTTGACAATAGTAATCTCCAGGAAACACTAAATAAATATTGAATTTTAATCATATAAATTATGGCAAATAGCAGACTTGTACATATTTAAGTTTCCATACACTTTTTTTTTTTTTTTTCATTATTTATTTAAACAAAACCACGTAATATTTTACTTAAGTTTTTGCACTTGTCAATAATGCGGCATGTCCCTTAATCAAATCATGAAATTTCTGACAACTATGATCAAAGTTAAGCGGAACGTGATTTGGAACAGCATCTAAATTAACTTTAGAGAAAAAAAAGTCACTCATTTGGAGTTCATATCATTGTTTTTATTACTGCATCTAGCATCACGTAATTCATAATCAAAAGCTGAACAAATTTCAGTAAATTTCAAGGCATTATATATTTTCAAATCAAGTAATTTCAGTATTTTTTAAACGTTAGTTTGTTAAAAATATTAATCTCAAAGTCATAAAAAGACTTCAGTGATGCTGATGGAAGCATGTAAAATAGCCAGCTAAGGATGCTAAATTTCACAGAATGTGTAAATGTATAGTTGTAATCACGGCAGAAGCAAAATGTTTTAATATGAGGAATGGAATAGGGATCCCATATGCTGTTAGAGCGGGACAACATTTCTCACCTTTTTTCAGGGAGATCCTGTATAATACGGGAGACCTGGCAACCCTAGATGTGCGTGCATGAACATATAAGTTGACCATTTTTTCTTATGAATTCACTATATTCTCCAGGGTATACCGTAGTTTAATTCTGTGAATGCCGATATGGTACCTAGATAAATTCTATTCACAGAAGTGTCGCTGCTTTTCCCTTCTCTGTTTTCTAAAGTGCTACTGCCTTTTCGTTCCCTGCCCTCTGAAGTGTGCACACCAAGGGACGTCATGTCTCGGTTATGTGACTGGTTTAGGTCATATCTGCCTGTCTGGCCCAAAAGTGTAAATTAAGATAAAAGTCATCACTTAAGTACGATCCAATCAGTGCAATGCGCACGCACCGTGATCGGTGCATGGAGGCTGTGGAGGTAGCGCTCGACATATTCTTGACCTACAGTACGAAGTGAGGTTGGGTTGTCTGTTCCCAAGATGCCCAGGAATTTAATAGGAGGCTGAGTGCACCTCAGAGCGCCAGGTATGGAACACTGCGAGAAATTTGTCCTGTCCGGGATTTAAAGCCGTTCCGCCTGAGCCACGGGGACTTCCTTTTAAGGTAGTTTTGATGAAATTCTGCTGATTTTAGTGTATCCATAATAAATAACATTTTTTCTTTTCTTTCCAGGTCCTGTAGGTACAGATTTCCAGGCTCCAGCATATTAAGCAACTGAGTGGCTGCTACAATACACTATAAACACACACAATACAATGAAGTGTGGCATGGTGCGACGTGCAAAGACATAGAGCATTCCAGGTTTCGGTTTAATTCCAACATGCTCTAGGTGTAGAAATGTTTTACTTTCGTAATACTTATTATTGTTTTCATGACACCTGACTCTGGTTTTGAATTGTGAATTGCAAAACTTGTCTTTATGAATGATTAAAAAAGAGTTGTTATTGACCTTTTGATGGGTGAGCATTGATAATGATAGCGCTCTGTTGACATGACTGTTAGAATGATGTGTAGGCTTCTTTTCGTAAAACATTGCACACTTAAAAAAAGAAATCTCGAGTAAGAGAGATCTGAAACATCTATAACGCTGATAGATGTTTTAAGTGGTTTTTATCTCTTGACTAGTACTTCGGTAGATGAAATTTTAATCTGTACTTAAAAACAGATAAGAAAAATGTATTTTTGTGTTTTAAGAAAAGAAAACGTAACTAGTACTTCCTAGGAGTAAACAAGAATAACCAGCAGGCTGATTTTCCACATATCTTATTTTTTAGGCATGTATAAAAGAACAGAGTTTCCTATTTATTTTTCTGTCTTAGAAAATAAAAAATAATATACACAGCAAAGCACTACTCTTGTACTACTTTCAAGTTTAATGAAAGACATACTTATTACACTGCTTTTACTTTTGTAGTAGAAATGTATATTAGCAGTAACGACGTTGTACTTATCGCTTTTCGCTATTGTGGCGTTCAGTCAGACTGCAGATCAGTATTCAATAAAAGTAACGTGCAGCTAGTTATTGTAAGGTAAATGCCGGGTACAAGTAGATTATAAAAATGCGTTGAAACCAGCGTGGATGAGATTTTGGAGTGCTGCAGAAGGTGCTGCTCTATTTAACTGTTAAAATAATTTTATAGTGTTGTAACTGTACCTGGTATTTGAACAGGCCTCGTATTTAGGCGAATGCGTTGTGTACTTTGGAGTAAGACGGGTTTAAGTTATTAATATTCCCACTACGCACATTCATATACTGAAATGAAGTATGAAAACACGGAATTTTTTGTGACTTTTCTGGGAATCCTAGGTGATAGTGACAACGAAAACGCCGCAATGGTAATGGAAGTTGTAAGTGCAACGTTGTTTTGTTTAAGTAATCCTCCGCTTTGCCGACAGATGTAGTTCCATTTGCATGCTCCCCAATTATTCCAATGCTATGATCTAATAATGATAATTATACTTAGTACCATGATCTCAAATATTGTCTTAACCAAAGATCTGAAATTCGTATGTTTTGAAGTTTTGAAGTGTGCTTAAAGAACAGGGAGAGACTACACAATGAGACAGAGAATTCACGTATTATATTACAGTTCATTGTTTCGTTGCCTATTTTTAAGTGGGTGATTTAGCAATAGGATTATGTGACATATATAATGCAACTTTCAGGTATAGGTTCAAGTTTAAATGCAGCCTCCTTGACTGGGGCCAACGTTGTTGTGTCTACTTGGAAATGTGCCATAAAACTGCACGGTTAAACCTTGCTATTGCCTGTGGTTGTGTTCTGTCGTTTCACACCTCAGAGGTAGTCCTAGGTATGATTGTCAAATTCACGTGTTTGTAATACAAGTATTATGAAAGGTTAGAACATTTAAAGAAAAATAAAAGAATTTTGCTCATTTGCTGATCTGCACTGTTCAGCAAGATTAAAGGGACCTTTTGTAAAACCGCTATATCCGACACAAACACACACACACGTTTATTTATATTTATACACATAAAATGAAAATAAAACACACAAATGCAATACTGTATTACAAGGAAATGTGATTTTGTTGGGCGGTAAATACTGAAATGTTCACAAATAAATGTGTATGTATGGATGAAATGAATCCAGTTTGGAAGATTACAAAGTGCATAATACGATAAGATCACGTTAATGTTATTCTAGTGTTAACTGCCCAACGTAAGTTTTAAACTACAATTAATTTCAATAATAAATCTGTTGATATATATATATAAAGAAAAAAAGAACACCTGATCTTTCATAATGCTATGTAATTTATTTATTTTCTTCATTTCCTTTTCTCGTCTGGATTGTGAGGACATTTAAAAAGAAACCAGCACCAGCAATTCCTCCTCCTCCCAGAGAATATGTGATGTGCTTTTCTAGTCTTGCAGCAGACACACAGCTGCACACGATGATTGTGTTCCCTTTGCCACTGAATGTGCAATGGAGAATAATAAACTAATGGGATTTGCTCTCAGCAGTAGAAGCTTTGGGCCTTTTGTCTTTGTTAATGTTGTATGTACAATTTTGAATGTGCTGGTAGGGAATTTAAGTATTACATAATAATAATAAAGAATTGTAGAAGACAAAACCAGCATTTTCATGCAATGTATCATTGTATAGGCCAAATTAATAGGAAGTAGTCTGTATATGATGTGGAAAAATGTTCAGCTTTTGTGATTTAGTATTTATTTGCCAAAGATTGGTTATTTGCCTCGGACTATTATGTAAATATTATATATGTATATATTAGAAGAAAAAAAAAAGAGAAAGAGAGATTAATATATTATGAACATAACACACAGTGCAAAACTTTGTAATGGCATTTCAAGACGAATTGAATACTTTATAAATAAATACATGTTTTGATTCAGAAAGAGAGAGCTTGAAAAAGAAAAAGTAATATCTATATATAAAAAAGAAACGAAGGCTGTAGGTAATAAAACGGCTGAGTTGATATTTGTGACGTGGCGTTCATGCATGATGTCATGTTTTTTAGTACAATTTCTGTAGATGATATAAAGGTTTGTGCATAGTGAAATTATTTCTGCTGCCGCACTCAAAAACCAGTTTTATTTCTAAGTAAAGATCAGTAATAAAGAAACGTAAATGCATTTACTGGTGTGACCTCAACTACTGTGCCATAGATGAAATAAAAAAATTTGGAGGACTTCCCACGAATACACACGCGTATACATATATATGCAGTATACCAAATATAAACTTAAGATGGGCACTAAAACCGGCCTTTTTTGTAAAAATAAAAAAAATCAAAACCCTGTTGTATCAAAATTCTATTTTTATTACGGGTTTTTGTTTAAAATTTTATTTTTATATATGAAATTTCGGTTTCTTTCAAACTTTTTTTTTGGAATGTGGGGATCAAAGGTGTTTCTACCTGAATATACACATGGTTTATTGTTTTGCGTTTGAATTAAAATCCGAAAAGGTTTTGTTGAAAGAAGAATTGTAAACTTTTGAAAGAAGAAAAGAATTGGTTTTGAACTAAATCGTGAAAATGTCTTTCGGATTGGAAGGAATTAATTCAGTTTCTGAAAAACCGGTTTTATCCCTCTTAACTACAGAGTACCAAAGATCAATAAAAAAAAAAAAATTAATTGGGAGGGCGGAATTTTTTTTCAGCTGAGCTCAAAACTAGTTTCTAAAGAACCAGTGTTAAAATGTAAATATATATGCAAATTTCTCTTTCTTTTGTATTGTTTCTGAAAAGAAAGATTGCCAGAGCAATAAAGATCGTAGGGATTTATTTTTCTGTATATCCCACTCACATAACAAAGTTTTTACTGTGATTATTTGGAATGGAGATGGAATTAGTGAATCGCGTACTTGCGAGTACATCACATACCTCGAAAGAAGTATTATAAATAATATTTATGGACTGGTAAATATATTATTATATTGAAAAGAAATGAAGTGAAAAAAGAAAAAAATGCTATTTGTGGTCTTGTTGATAGTTATATAATACTCTTTTATGTAATTAAGTTAAATTTTGGGTAATTCAAAAGAGGAACGTGCTCGTTCGTTGGTTGTACTCACTGTGTTGTACTTATACCATTCTGTCACTCGAGACAAAAGTTCTAGCATAATAGAGCAATTAAGTGTTAACGAACGTTATTTCTATTTCGTTTCTCTTTATACATTTTTTTTTTCAGTACAAGTAATCTATTTTGTCCAATTTGACTTCAGTGTTAAAAAATAATTAGGAGGTTAATTTGAAGATGGGCAATGTGAGTAATGCATGATTGTTGGTGATTTTTATATGCAAGACCCTTGTATTGTAACACTGTAATGAATAAATTCTTGTTGATAGTGATATTAAAATGTGCTGTGTTTGTCTAAGTGGTCTCCACTGTTAGCTGTTATTAATGTAAGATATTAGTTGGCTTACGAGGAAGCGCTAGAAACAAATACAATGAAACTGGCGTAGTAGCTTGGGTCTTTACCTACAAATGGTTTTAAACCCTGCTCAGGATCGCTGGTTTCCCAGAGGAATATTTTGCAACCCAATGGGAATTATGAATCCTAATTTTAATTTTCGTTCGTTGACATCTGTGCAAATTTGGGAAATATTCTCTGAAGACATGCCGTCAAAACTAATGTCCATAGATGTACCTAGGAATTGCAACAAGAACCTTTCTTTTTCGTTTCGCAAATTTCGTTGCCCATTCAGTGGAAATATCGGGTACTACTAAAATTTGAATTCATGTATGGCCTTCAGGAACTTTGGCTCAGGCCGGGATAGGATAGGGGACAGACAGGATGTTGCAACGGAACAGACCAAGGCCTGTTTTAGGCTACCATCCCGGCATTTACTTGGTGTGACTTGAGGAAAAACTTCAGTTAGGATGGGCCACCGTGTTGGGTACTATGTAATTCTAATGAACCATAGACTTCAAATGTTTTGAGAGAAAATTGAGATGGATGAGGCAGACTTGTCCTTGGGTTCGAATCTCATGGATTATTTACGGTGTTGTACCGCCACGGAAAAAGGTATTCCGGGAATGTGGCATTTAGTTTTTATATAACTTAAACTCATGGGTTAAATATGGCCTGAGCCTGTCATTTGCAGACCCTCAAACATGTCACGGATTAGGCGTACCTAAGTACATTTGAGCCCATAAATATAAATTACATGAAAAACTACATGCTATGTTCCCACAATACATTTTCGTGACTGTACGGGTCTGTTGTAGCAGAAGGCTTCTTTTTTTACGATCGTGTGTTTTGAACAGATTTATTTCAGACTGAGTTAAAAGCATGAAAACTGAGATATCCAGCTTATAATTTATGTCTTTACGTTTAATTGAGGATCAAATCAATTGGTCTGACCTTTAATATCACTGAGTGTAAAGCATTGGCTCAAAAACATCCCAGCTTACAACTTTGTCATGGCATGTTGGACATTGTCTAGTAGGAAAAAGTGCTACTCAGTATGAATTCAGAACTGTCTCATAAGTCAGGGGGGCCTCCAACCTACGGCCAGCGTAGCTATTTTGGCGCCCCGAAACAAATCCAAATCAGTTATTTATTGTACAACGTACATCGGACCTAAAACATCATCATTTAGAACACAGGAAGTAACTTGATCCTTGAATATTGTACAGACTAGCCAATTTGGTCCGCTGACCCCTGTCATAAGGCTTGAGTTGAAAGAGACCAATGTCTCGTAGAAATGCGTCTAAAAGAGAGAATATCCAGCATTCATATACACTATGTCGAGTTTCCAGATCACTTCAGTGGTTCTGTACTGGGCTAGGAATACCAAAGGTTTGGGGATGATCATTCACAAGGTGTTTTGAAACAAAGAATGGCTTCAATCGACAATCAGGAATTCCTCTGACGCACGTTCCCTGTGCTGTTCGAGAACGGAAGATCGAACATCGTGTACAGCTGTCGTTGAGTCGAAGCTTGTGGAAGATCAAACTGGCTCTGCACAGAAGCGAATGTTGTATCAGACTGAATTACAGGTACTTTAGGCATTATTCGAAAAGTAGATTGTTGACCTTTCAAGTCACTACAATGAGGCGACAATTTCGGGTTTTAGCTAACGCCAGCATTGCAATTACATCCTACATGTTTTCTGTCGTATGGCAATGACCGTGAACCCGTTATTCAAAATGCAGTGTATACGTGGCTGCAACAGTGTTCATTATTGTATATTAGAGTGAGCCGATTCCTTTATATTATATATATATAATCGACCCCATGGGAGGAGGGTCGATTGAGAGAGAGAGGGAATGGATCGACCCTCCTGAGTCGCTATCTCCTCTTTTTCCTCAGCAAAGAGAAGAAGACGTAAAAGAGAGAGAGAGAACGGAAAGAGGGGTGGTATCAACCCTCCTGAGTGAGGAAAGGAGGAAACAATCGACCCTCCTGAGCTGGAGGAGAGAAGAAAGAAGAAAAGACGGAGAGAAAGATGATGATCTCAGGAGGGTCGATGCCTCACTCACCCTCGCGCCTCCCTCCCTTAGGTTCTTTTTCTTTCTTTCTACCCTCCTGAGCCCCCTTTTCTTTCCACTTATTTTCTCTCTTTCTCCTTCAGAAATCGACCCTCCTGAGAAAAAAAGAGAAGGATATATATATATATTTTTTGGGGGGTTCGAGTTGTCATCAAAGGTTGTGCATTGGTACCAAATAAAGCCATGCCAAATACGTCCGTCCTAAAACTATATTTAAGCGGGGCCCTGGACCCTTAAAGGGCCCAATTGTTGTTTTTTTTTTTTTTTGGCAAAACAATGAATAAAAATATACCAGTTTCCATATTTTGGGGTTCGAGTAGTTATGAAAAGGTGCATTGGTACGAAATGAAGTCATGTCTCAAACATTTTGGGCCGTTTTCAAACAAATTTTCGGCCCGGGGCCCGGATAAATATTTTTTGATCCGGCTGTGTTTCAGCGAACAAACATGACATTCCACAACTTTTGCACACTACTCAAACTCAAATTTTTCAAGGGATTTTTTTTTTCGGTCTACCCCAAAAAATATTTTAGACAGTTGAGTTTAAGGTGCAAAAATTGTAGAATGTTATGTTTGTTCGCTGAAACACAGCCGGATCAAAAAATATTTAGCCGGGCCCTGAAGCCTGAGAAAATTTTTGTTTCAAAAACTGCCAAAAAGGGCCACATTTGACATGGCTAAATTTCGTACCAATGCACAACTTTTTATAAGTACTCAAACCCCAACATGTGGAAACTGGTATATTTTTATTCCTTGTTTTGCAAAAAAAAAAAAAAAAAAA
>JAGDQP010026373.1:0-25985 GCA_022664845.1 Lepisma saccharinum
ATCAGCACATGTACTAACTAAATATATGTGCAAACTGTATTTGACCTGGGTGACCCGTTTCGAACATATTACTCCATCTTAGGTGACCTCCTTATGCCTGTCCTCATCCATTTTCGTTTGATGTTTTAGGACCCTTATACTTTGTATTAGCCGCTACGATTTTGCACGCGCTGTTTTCTCCTTACTATCGTTCCATGTGCAAATTTTCAGGGGTGGTTTCGATATGAGGGGTGGGAATGTTCCCTTGTGAGTGTCATAAGCTACGTAAGAATTAATATTCTGATAACTAAATATTTTTAATCTTTCTCTTATATTTGATACGTATTATATGTTGGGTTGAAATACCACGTTAATTCTGTAGGAACATGTCTAAAGCACATCTTTATCACGAAGCAATGCAAGGCGAGATACAAATCTATAATCTCAAGAAATACGTTAAGGTTCCCTGATGACACAAAGTTACCTACGGATTTTCAAGAAGCCAGTCAAAAGTCTGAATAAAGTACAGTCCATTTCATAGTGCTACAAAGTAGACAATTATTGGTGTTTATTGCCATCCCAAAAGGAGTAATAGAACACCTCTACCCCTACATAAATTCCAGTGTTGGGTAACACCTTCGGGGTGTCCGAAACACCGTTACCGTTGTTAAATTGCACTGTTAGGCGTGCTAATCAACACCATTGAAGGCTTTCCCTTACACTTCTAGCCATGCACTTTAACACGTGTAAAGGTGTTGTTGCTCAACACTGGTAACGGTGTTTCTGAGCACCGGCAGAGATGTTTTTCAACACCAAACTGTATTCCGGACACCCCGGATGGTGTTACTCAACACTGCAATTGTGTAGAGGTAGAGGTGTTCTATTACTCCTTTTAGGGTGGCAATAAACACAATTTTTTTATGCACATTAATAATACACTTGCAATATATTTGACGTAAAACTATTAGTTTGGAAATCTGTTTATATATATGGAAACTAAACTAAAATGCAATGGAAATAAAATGCTTTTATATGCGGAAACAGTGATCAAATACAATCAAACTTCACTCCAATTTGGCATAGATTTATTAATGGCTACCTAGCTTAAAACTTTATAGCGAATCTTCTTGAATACATTGTGAATAAAAATAACCAACATAAGATGAAGGAAAGACGAGAGATACAGACAAGACAGAATGATGTCACGTCAGCCATTTTAAAACGCAGACTCAGACCGATGAAGGAAAGAAAACAAGGAACTCATAAAAGTCACAACGAGACATATTGCTTGAGATCAAAATAGGCTACGTAGCTACATACTTGGCTTTAACTGTTTAAAGTTTGGTAACATTGTCAAGGTCAGGAGAAGCTTTTATGTCAGCAGCTGTTATAAAGGTTAGCGAGAGAAATCAAGTTGGCGCAGTTCTCAACTCCCAAATACTAAGATAAATCAAAAGCCATTATCTCACAAAGAACTTGGTTTGAAGATAAGAATGGTACTCAAAATTCGTTTCACTGCCAAGCACAGGCGATAAATGCTCAAGTAATGTACTCCATTATTAAGATATATGATGAGTACCTAGTCAAGTATTAATGCTTACAAATTGCTGAATTTAACCGTCGTTACGCACAAGTAAAACTTTGAATTGGTCGCTCTGAAGTCTTTCGGCTGTAGCCTAGTCGGTAGAGCGATGGCTTAGCAATCGAACGATACTAGCGGCCGCCTATCAGGACACACTCGGTAATTGCCGGGATGGTACATTCAAAACAGACCCTGGCCAACTTCCTCTCAACATACTTTCCCTTACCTTATCTCGGCCTGAGTGAAAGGACATAAATAAATTCAACATTCAATTCGATTAGTACCTACCTACATGGATACGCTTGATTGTATCTATATGGACTTTATAATTTAAAAATTCATTTTTATGGGCCATATACGCAGCTACACCATAAGCTCGTCACATAGAGAGCAGTTTTCTGGAGAAAGATAGCGGCCAAAGTGTTAGTCTAAGTATCATCTTGACATTTGCTTGATTAATCTGAGAAGAATGGTGAAAAATTTTCGGTTCAATTTCGTTGTAGAAAGCACTGATTCTCCGAATTGGGGATTTTTCTAGAATTTTAATCCTTTGCTTTATGCAATAGAATGTGCTAATATTACCCAGTCTTGTTCCAGCACCGAAAAAAAAGTTCATTTGCAGGCAGTCAAATGTTCAGTTTCAGATGAACCCTCCGAACGTACGGCTATGGCAACTGAACATACTTAGTTAAAGGTATTTAGTGAACGGAAACAATACGTTCAGTAAGCAGTGTACCAGACGTTATAGTGCCTGTTACTGGACGCGTATAGTAAAACAGTATTGACGAGCGAAAAAAAGGATGGTCTGAAGTGGAATTCGAACTCACGACCTTCAGATTTGCTT
The DNA here is from genome assembly GCA_022664845.1 of Lepisma saccharinum. Lineage (NCBI taxonomy): Eukaryota > Metazoa > Arthropoda > Insecta > Zygentoma > Lepismatidae > Lepisma > Lepisma saccharinum. The sequence continues at coordinate 2,406 of JAGDQP010026373.1, forward strand.
GTTCACCTTGTCGTCCAACACTCTAGCGCTGCTCCACTCTTTCTTCTGTTGAACATTGGACATTTTACTTGTTACGAAAACAGTTTCTAGAGTAAAGACTTTATGTAGACTTTAATTATTCGAAACGTGGAGATTTTATAAATTGATCCTGTGTTAGAATAGAGCTATGAAGAAGACTGATTCGTAATTTTACGGAAGTGAGACACCTCAAGAGTATCACAAGTAGAGACGTTTACTTTACTGTTCGGGTTGACGACATCTCTCAAACTGGCTGCCAATTTCCAAGACATTCAGTGAATATACTTTGAACTGGATGTATGGCTGCAGCAACTATAACCGCCCAGCTACGTTCTCCTCATTACGCATTTGGTGCCTGTTACTGTTCATGTTTAATTTGCATAATACAGTAACTGGCATCAGACATGTTTTGTTGGAGTTCAATCAAACATCGTTCAGTTCTTGGTACTACATTGTTCAGTATCTGTTGCTCTAGGTTTAGTTGCGTTAAGTAGAACCTTTTTGTAGTTATAGTGCCTGATACTGGACGCATATAGTAAAACAGTATGGCGGGAAGGTGCTTACCAAACAATCTGGCTGCAGGTATCATACGTTCAGTTGCCATAGTCGTACGTTCGGCAGTTCGTGTGGAACTGAACGTTCAGTGACTTTTTTTCTCCGTGAGTGTTCGGAACAGAAATGAAAGTGTTACCGATAAGGTCAGTACAGTTAATTGTATTATGTATTAATTTGTACAGGAACAAAAACTCGTGTAGCTACATGCCTTCTTTGTTCCAAAGTGTATGTATTAAAATAATTGCTTATCAATTCTCTATATGGCAAATATGCCAGACATCATATGGGTTTTCTATACATTAATAATTTCAAAACTTTGCACTGGGTGTTCTTAATTACTTAAATATGTTTCTGTGTGTTCTACCTGAGACTCGCAGGAATAATACTATTTTAGGAGCGTTGAGTCGAGACGGAGATTCACGCTTAAACTGTAAATATACCCAAGATTCCTGTACGCAGTATTAATGATACTGCTTATCAATATGACGTACGAAGTCTAGTTCGGATCGAAGACAACTCCAAGATCCTTAACCGTTTCAGATTTTGATAAGTTTACCCCATCAATTGAGTAATTATATTCAGTATACTTTCCTGTCCTTGTAAAAAATAGGGCATTGCACTGTTTAATATTAATTACAAATTAATTTCTGTCGTACTATTCTTTGACTTTATCCATGTCTTGTAGTTTAGCACTATCCCCAATTGATTCGTATACTTTCCGGACATCCGCTTATAATAGAATCGCTCGAAACAAGCAGATATATCAACTAAAAGAAATAATAATGGCCCGAGATTTGAACCTTGTGGTACTCCGGACAGTGATTCAAAATATTCAGAAATATATCCCTTAAAAACTACCGACTGCTTACGATTACGTAAATACGATGTTAATAATTTTAATGTTCCCTTCGAGAAAAATCCAAAACTCAAGTTTCTTTAGCAAAATGTCATGATCAAGCAAATCAAATGCTTTACTGAAATCAATGTATATGACGTCCACTTGGCCTCCTTTATCTAGTTCAGTTGCAATGAAGTCGGTTACAGTTGTTAAGTTTTTTGAAGTTGACCTATTTTTACATTCTTTTCTTTAGTTCACAATGGTTCGTGGTGTCCTCAAAATCTTACAACGTTAATTGAACTCATTTCCGGACATCATAGAATGATGAAATGTTGCACAGTCGGGTGACAATACAATTTTCCATTGTTACTTTCATGTATTTCTATATTTTAAAAGCATATTTAGTTATTTTTTTTTAATATTACGCATAAATACTAGCCTGCAACGATTTGGCGTTTGACTGGTTGCAGAACGCTTTAGGATTTGGTTTTTTTTTAAAAAAACTTTTTAAAGAGACACTTTTCGTAAACAAGTCGTACTAAAAAGTAAAAAAAAATAATTTCGTTTATGCATGGCTAAAAAGAAAAGTGTGGGGCGAGCCAATTAAAGAATGTATAAAGTGTGTATATGAGAGCGAGCCCCGTGCTTTTCTTTTAGTCATGCATAACGAAATTATTTTTTTTACTTTGTAGAACAAATTGATTAAGAAAAGTATGTCTTTTTTTAAAAAAATATATAATTCTTTTTAATAAACACGCGCTGATGTGGTGAAAGAATGTGGTTTACGTGGTTCAGCATCCGCCTGTATAGAACATGTCTATATACTTTTGCAAACGATGATAAAATAGCTCTTGGTCTAAAGTTTTTCACGTCTTTCGTATCCCCGGACTTCGGAATAGCACAAAGTAGTATCCAATGGCAAGTATTTGAGCAAATTTATGTTCTGTGGTTGTCAATTAAGTCCATGACAATGAAATTACGTGGGACCTGCCCTCAGCCTCCTCTCTATACGTCACTTCCTTAATGATATAGGCCCACTTTCTCCAGATCCATGTATTGGTAGACAAGTTTGTGATTTGCTCAACCTCTCGTTATTATTTGTCGGGATATGACATGAAGGGTGTGACTCAAGAACATGGTAACCCACAATGTTACACTTTTAAGAAATTCGAGATTTACTGCTGCACAAGTCATTTTCATTGGCTGAAAGCTGATTTTTCACGTAAGGCTGTACATAAAGGCTTAAAATAATTGTACCAAATCAAAATAACGAATTTCTATTTTTCATGCTGCTGTGTGGGTTACCATGTTTTATTATTTATACCATAATATTTGCTACCTGAGTCACTCAAGAATAAATCTTTTCACTGAACTCGCTGTAAGAAATGTTTAATTTACAAATTCTTTTCCTTTTTAGTGGAAAGCTGGTATACTGCTCCTCGTTTCCCGCCATCTTAATTGTTGGTTACCATCTTATGAATCCCAAAATGTTACAATAGGCTTACCATAAGTAAATATTGCTGCCATCTCTGGAGCACAATTTGAAGTCGGACAACATTAAACGACGCGGTATGATTCCTTTCTATCGGGTGCTGAATAACTCAAAAAATAAACATTTGTGGGTTACCATGTTATTGCCTCACACCCTTCACATCATTTGTCCCTTTGCACCGAAACTACGCCAGTCTCAAAATTTCTTCAAAAGGATTTTTGGACCACGGTGGCTTGGTGGTAGAGCGCTCACCTCTGGCGTTTGGGATTATCTGTTCCATCCCAGCTCTGTGGTGGACAAACACCGTGTTCGTGAGTTTTCTCGGGGTTCTCCCGTTTCCTCCCACTTTCTTCATTCCACCAGTTCTTCTCATCATCACCCATACGACCTGAGCCAAAACTTGCCAAAAGGTCTTAAATAACATTCAATTTAAAAGGATTTCTTTTCTTTGTATGATTCTGATGAGTTCACTTCTCAAATTCTGACGATCGTTTTCTAAAACACCCTGTATACGTCATACTTTATTCAAATTCCTCTGAGCATTTACTTATATTTGCTTTAAACAAAGAACCTTTTAAAATTTCAGACTTAAAAAAAATGTAGTTACTTATTTGGTCTAACTTTTGAAAAAAAAAAAAAAACTTTTCTTTTTCTAAAGTACACAAATGAAAATTCAATGCAGTTTTTTTTTCTGTTAATAATTTCTTTCATTCTATCTTTACTGGACGTATAACTGTCATAAATCAATTTATATTGAAGGTTTATAGGTGACGACTCATTATATAGATTTATGTTCGAAAACCAGTCGTGTCGTATACGAGTGAAACGAACAGCTGTTTCTACCTCATAAATAACATTGTATGAATCGATTATCTTTTGGCTTTAAAAGATAAAATACGAAGAATAAAATTCAGAATTCGATATCTGAGAGTCGTCTGCTCCACATTTCCACACTGGTACTCATATATACATTGTATGAATGACTCATGTGTATAAATGTCGTAATGTATTATTACTTTTAACTTGTGGGTGGGTATTATAAGACAGGCAGGTAACAAGACCAGGGACTGGAAATGTGTAAAACTGCTTGCATGTTTCGCTAGAGTTATAAATTGATTAATTGAACCCGTTTCTTTTATTTAAAAAAAAATACTGAAATTAAACTTGCCTTTAACGGGTTTTTCACCATGCTAACTGAGGTTTCTCCTGGAGGTTTTTTCTCATTTTTCGCCAGGCGAATGTCGTGATGGTACTCATTAACCCTAGAAGCGGGTTCTTACTCTAATAATAGTGTCTCAAAATAGAAAGATCAACTTCTTCTTCCTTCTTATTTCCTTATAGAGAAATAAACTAAATTATGTTGTTTATACTATAACTGAGTAGCTAGGAATTGTAGATATCACCCTTACTTATAGCGACCTTCCCGCAAGATGGTCCTCTTTTATTTTGTCGGTCCATAAACACATCCTAGCAGGGATTCCGCCAGGATTTTCAGTTTGGGGGATGTAAAGTCAAAATTGAAAGGGTATAAGTGGAATTTTGCACAATTTCTATCGATTTTTGACTGTAAACATTTTTAAGTTGGGGTGTGCTCTCGACGATTTGGGAGGATGATGCCCCCCGCATTGGGGGAGGGGGCTGGCGGTATCACTGTCAGAAACACAAAGCATAATTATGAACCTTCCAGGAAATACATGTACAGTAACTGCATTTGGTCTTGAACCATACACGAAAATTCTAATTTATTGGGTTGGTACGAATGAAATGTCCGCCCCAGGTTCGTCATGTCCAAAGGCCAAAAAATTAAAACTACATTAACTGGTCAATCAAAGTAGTCACTGTCTGCAGATATGGAGTGGTGCCATCGCTCAGCCAACGATTGGATTCCGTAGCGAAAGAAGTCTGGAGTTTGCGTTGCAAAGAAATCCACAACTGCATGTTGTACCGCCCGATCATCAGGGAAGATCTTCCCAGCCAAGAAGTGGTCGAGATGCTGGAAGAGCTGGTAGTCAGTGGGAGAGAAATCGGGAGAATGCGGAGGGTGAGGAAATGTTTCATATTGGAACTCATGGAGATCCTGTGTCGTCCTTTGCACGACGTGTACGCGGGCATTGTCATGTAACATGAGGACACCATGTCTGTTGACGATTGCTGGATGCTTACAGACAAATTTTCGGTGCATTTGATGGAGTTTATCACTGTAACGATCTGCAGTGATCGTTTCGTCTCGCTTGAGAAAGACATGATGGATCCATCATAGACCACCATACCAACAACAACTGCTTCCGTGGATGGAGAGGTGGTTTAGGACACCGTCTTGGGCGTTGATCACGATCCAACCATTGTCCTGACGGTTTATAATTATCGTAGCAGATCCATTTTTGATTTGAAGTAACAATCCCATGCAGGAAACCTTCTCGCTTATTCCTTAGACTCAGAGAACTGCACACCCATGAGTCCAACTTTTTCATCTTACCGATCGTACAGAACCTCCGACTGACAATTGTATGGTGTATGCCTAACTCGTCTGCAGTGGCACGAACACTTTTCCGAGAGTCCGCTTCCACGATGTTTCTAAGCAGCTCATCCAAACATGATGTTGGTCGGTGACCACGGTGGTCATTTTGCAATGTTATGTCACCGGAACGAAATTTGATTAACCAACGTCGAATGGTGCGTTAATTCACCATTCCTGTCCCAAATGCACTGTTAATGTTTTTTTGTTTTTTTTTCTGTTTGCTGTGCAGAATTCCCCAGTTTGAATTCATAAATAAAAATCACTCGCAATTGTGTGTTCTCCATGGTGCACTTTCATATGACCCTGTTCAACAAGACTTTGCCTCCTGACCTTCTGGGTACCCCAGCCCGTTTGTTGGACGTAAACAGAATTTGTGACGTTAGACGCGTGACCTCAGTCGATCCCTTTGTCGCGTTGCTGAGGTGCTTTCCCCCACCAGGCTTCAAAGCGGCCATTTTATGCGCGCCAACCCAATATAACTCAAGAAAATAGTTTTCTCTGTCTGTTTGCAAGTGTTCAACGAGTTCTCAAAACTGACGCTAGATGTCTCTACTATTTTGTAACACCCTACCCTCTGGTAGAAAAAAAGGAACTTATTGCAAGTTAGTTCATTTCATGCAGCGCAAAGAAAAACAGGCCGCTCTATTGTCACTTAGAATCTCCCCCAAAAATAGAAAAAAAACTTTAAATTACTAAAAGAAATGGTATACTATGGAGAATGCCTAGTATAATAAATAATAAATAATAACTAAGTAAGCAATTATTGAATAGATGGAATGGAAGAAGAATTTAAGTGTATTAAACTTTGTTTCACTGTTATCAGTTTGATTAGCAAAGATTGTAGTGTTAATAGGGAAGAAAGAGTATACTGTTTGAAATTAAAATAAGCAAGGAGCATGAATTAGTGATCAAGAATGTGCAACGTAAGAAACCGAGTGAAACGAGTTTGTTTTAGTTGGATTGGGGAACGAATTCCATAATGCTGCAACTTTATGTAATTAACTGCCCTTCGACCATATACCAGTTTTTATCTGGTTTCGCTATAAAAAGAACGTTCTTAAAATTTCACCTTGACCTTGTATGACGACACTCGTCTTTTGTCATCAGTTTAACTTTGATATAAAGAGGGGGAATTATTGTAATGAATTACAGAAACTACTTTCATTAAAACCAAATTTTGGAATCTAGACAAACAGTTGCATTAATATTGTGCATTTTTCTTAGATATTGAGGTCGGATTCTCTTCATGATTTCTTTCCCTAAACTTTTCGTAATGCGAGGTTCTGAAGACATTTGATCCACTTGAGGAAGGTATACGGTCATGTTTTCAATACGGAGCAAGCCTCGTGTTCGAAATAAATTCAACCCGGGACAGAGATCGAAAGGAAAGTGGATCTATTCGATTGTTGATGAATTGCCAACCCTGCGCTTTGTACATGCACAATACCACACAGCGTTGGTAATTCATGTACAATCGAATGAATCCACTTCCATCGTTTCCCGTTCCCGGTCTCATTACCTCTCCACAAGGACCTTCGTGTATTATAATTGATGCTAAATACACAGAAAAGTTTGTTATTTCCGTGACTAGGACTCAAATCAGGACCTTAATTGTTTTCTAATACAATAAAATCACCACTGGCAGCTGGGAGATCCGGATTGCAAATCTTGTCACAACACTGACTAGTTTTCTGTATATTCTCATATAGTTTTAAATTCCGGTAGTGATGGCAGTCATCCAAAGCGTTATTCATGCATAGAACTGCATATATACGTTTAAGTCATGCAGAAATATTTAAAGTTTCTAACAGAGTAAATGTCAACTTCAAAGGTCAAGGGATATGTAGCATAAGATCGTCATATTATTTTGTACAAGGACACAAAAAGGTACAAGGCTACTGTTGTTTTGACATATATTTCGGGTTATTAGCTCGGAACTTTTTTTTATTCAATATCACTTGTATGTCCTGGCTTGTGGACTTATCAAATGTAGTATTGACATCAGAAGGGAATCCCCACCGTAAAGTATCACCGAAATAGCATCAACTTATTACAGTGTACGGTGACCACTGTTCCCCGGTTTCCGGGGAGTTTCCTCGGATGAAGACATTAATTCCCGGCTATTTTTCTACTGGGATTGAAGAATAAAATATCCTTCGAAAAATGTTATTGCTTCATTTAGAAAAAAAACATTCGAAAGCGATTCCTGTTTAAGGCTTCCAGAAGTACGCTTATCAGAGTTTCTAATTTTATATTCTCTATTTTATTGGATAGCGTTGTCTCTGTGGTAGAGCGCTTACTTCTGACACGTGAGGTCCTCGGTTCGATCCCGGATTATGCCGTGTGAGTTATGTTGTGGACATGAATCGTCTCCGTAAGCTGTCTCGGGGTTCTCTCGCTTACTTCCACTTTCATGATTCCACAATTTCTCCTATCACCATCAATTCGGTCTGAACCAAATGTTGCCTAAAGGCCCGAAAATAAAATTAAAATTCTCAGCTTTTCCGCTAAATCCTTGAAATGTTCTTTTTCGTTATTTCTATTTTCTAAAATCACATTAGGACTGACTGACTTAACCGCTTGTCATTCCTAAATTCCAAATTCAAGTAGTATAGATAAAAAGTATTAAGAATAGAGTAATCTTCCATGTGGTGGTGGTGTGAGGGAAGGGGGGGAAGGTAGGCAAATTCAATGTTGCAACAAGGAAAGTAACTGCAAGTTACATTTATATGAACACTGATGCAAATAATGTTAGAAGTTTCCCTGTTTCTCGGGCCTCCCCAGAATCATTGGGAAAATATGGACACTTTACCGCAGTGCAATCTATTAGCGTTCTGAAATATAAAGAACCCTGCCAAAGCGTTGTCTCGCAGATTTCGGCCTAGCCTTGTCGTTAGAGCGTCGGATGACTGGCTTGCAGCTCCCGACTTAGTCTAGTCGGGAAGCAGGGGTTGAGTTCTCGCCCAGGCTTCGATTTCTATCTTCTCTTTTCAAGGCATCCGCTTCCTTTTGCATTTTTCACAATTCACTGAAACTGGTAGGATAGAAAGTCAGGTTAGATTATTTTTCGTTTTATGCATTTTCAGCATTTTTAGAGAACTGACGGAAATAGGTTAGGTTACAAAGTCAGGCTCATTTATTATTATTATTGTACTCAATGCAAACACAATGCATCACCTTTAACACAATAAATGTTCGCTTCCTGTGTTGACACCACTTCCGTGATTGTTTACGGTGGAGGAAGATTAGTATCAAATCAATTTGAAGCAGTGATGATTCAACAATTGACATCATTGGACGCTTTCACCTTTTTTTTTTTTCTGTACTGTCTGAAATTTGATCGTAACATGTATGCTGAGGAAAGTGATAAATGACATTTTCGTGTTCTGTACACGATATACAAGCTCGAAAATTTTGAAAACAACACGAAAAACGAATTAGTAACTATATTGTTAACCTTTGTTTGACTTTGTGATTTTGCAACGTTGGAACAAAAACAGGGTATATTTCAATGAATAAATGTATAAAAGAAGATTCAGCAGTGTGCACAGAATTGCATTGAACTCTTCTCGAGGTCATATGACAAGTTATTCTCCACTGAAATCTTGAATCAGAAATTCTGGTGTAAAAAGAAAAATGAATACAGACAGCTCCACCATCTGAGAATAATGTTACAGCCTTGATTGAAGTAAATAGGATCAGTTGGGCAGAAGATTTTAATAATTTAAATTAATACGAGTCATAGATAAACTAATTAATTATAGTAGATAGTAAAGTGCCATTATGTCTTACTCTTCCATGCCACCTGGTGTCAGTCCAGCCGAACTAGGTAAGCCATTCTCAATATCTACGTTTTTAATCTATTGCAAACCAATAAGGTAAAATAGGAAATAATAAATCAAATCAATATCAACCCAAGGTGATAATTTCAAGAAGGCTTTGTTAAATTACACAGTAATTTATCAAATCTAAGCAGACTAAGAACTATACTTTTCTCTAGTTATTTACTGCTATAATTATTGTAGGTTTTTTCTTCTACAATAACTAAAATAATGTTTAGTGACCCCCTAGGGTGCATCATTATGTAAATTATTCAGACTAGTTTAGTGCTACTAGGGGTTGCCAATGACTGGTATGCCATTTTCCCACAGAGTCTATTTATTGGCATGGGAGCTAATAACGAGCAAATTTAAAACAATTTGAATTTTCAGATTTCTACCATATGCATTCTTAGCTTTAAAATATAAAAAATATTATGGCAAGCAGTTTCATGTAGTACGTGGCTTCACAGGAACAAATATTTAGCAGTGGTGCCAGCTACTAGTCTCGGAAGTGCCTCATAATTATTCCTAAGAGGCCCCTAAACGTTCTTCTAGTTGTCAAAAAAAGGAGAACCCTAAGATAATTACATTATAACAAAAGATAACTGAAAAAAAACGTAAGTCCCCTTTGCTTATCTGCTTATATTTTGATTGGTTAAATTTGTAACTTAATGAAGATCTTAACCACGACCAATAACAAAAGATTATGTGTTTCGTGTGCATAAGTCATCAGTTTTACCAAATTATTTTCTACATTATTAAAAAGAAGAAGAAGAAGAAGGGGAAAAAAAAAGAACTGAAAGGGCCAAAAACTGGGTACGGCCAATTTCAGAGACGTTTGTTTACCCTACATGTTCTGAATTTCGGATCATTGGGAAGTCTCGAGAGTAGGGAATTCCTGATATATCAGGAAGTCATTAAATGTCCTCTCCGCTCCCTGGCTTCATATATTCATGAAAGCAGTCAGTCCAGTATCGCTTTTAGATAGAGGTAATTGTGTAAAACATATTCGGTATGAAATAAAATGACAAGTATCGCATTCCCTTTGTCAAATCTACGTCATTCTTATCGAAGTAACGGAAAAAAGAAGAAAATTATCGATTTAAAACATAATTGCGCCAGGAAAATGAGCACGAAAAATATGATAAGATTTATAATAGAGTGTCCTTTGCTTTTTTTGTGACACTGTCATTACATAAGCAGTAAAAATCATCATGGTCAAATCAACTGAGAAAGAACTTCAGAAAAGATAAAAAAAAAAGCAACGATTGGGAACAACTCTGAAGTAGATCCACTTAAAAATGTCGTTTTATTTAACTGACATATTACCTTCTTCGATTTTTCATTACGAGGCATTGATTGCATTGAGTACTAATTTCTTGTAAAAATATTATCTGTTCTTTTAATATGCATTGTTTTATTCCTGCTTATCAATACAATTTGCAATTTAAGTTGTAGTACAAGTGTTCTGGACTGATTATATTTTTCCTTCCATTGTATCAACCTCTCATCACCAAATGATAATGTTGTCAACTATATTTGTGATTTTACCTATTGCGTTTTCCTGGAGTTAGTCCATAACCTACTTGTATATTTAGAGCTCAAAATGCAAAACAACTTATGCCACCAAGAGTTTAATTTATTTTATCTTACTAAAACCAACAATACAATTGCAAAGTGTTGAAGTATCCAGTCTTCGGGGTCCAGCATATACGATTGCGAATTTCGAATCAGTATTTGACAGGCAGGCAGGTTCGAGTCCTATTCCCGGCTATCGTGAATGAGTTTGCTTTAGTTTCAAGTGACGAATTCTGGGATAATGTATTAAATAAAGGATCAGGTCTAACATATTAAATTGGAGTTGTTTGTTTGTTTTAACAGAAAAGCTTCTTCAGACGTATTTGAACAGTTCTAGGGGTATTCTTGATTTTTTCGGAAAGTATGAAGACTAGATCGATGTTATAACTAATCTTTGTGAAATCTTCGTGAGGTGTTTTTCGAGCTCTAGGGGGTAATAACTCCCGGTCACCCTCTCAAAGAAACGATTAAAATATAAAACGCCACAGCTTTACTACACTGTAGATATAAAATTTTAATCAACAAAATTTAACAGATGTTTTTATTTAACGGACTGAGGGTCAGAGTTCTACAATCGACCACTAAACTTCTAGTCAGCGTTAAGTTGAGGCCAAGTCTGATTTTGGCCAATGAGAGAACGCAAAATGAAAGTTAGCCTTAACTTAGCGCTGATTAGAAGTTTAGAGGTCGATTGTAGAGCTGACCCTAAATAGGTAACTTGTCCTAAGCTCGACACGTCTGAGGAAGACATCCTTCGGCGATTATTCTTCCAGGAGAAGACACAGGGGAAGATAAGCAGTCAGGACCTTTGTTGAGGAACTTTAACGTTTGCCAGATGGAACTGAGGAAAACGCTAGATAAGATTCCATATTCGCGATTTTGACCATTGAGTTACAGGAGGGGGGTGTAATAAATAAGACAACACATGAAACGTAGCTAGGGTTAGTTGTTCAATGCTTTAAGTATGTGAACATGAAATTAAGTGTGGCACTGAACTGGATGTATTTTAATACAAGGAAACGTGTGAAAAAAAAAAGCAATTGTTGCTGGGCAATACCAACAATACCAACTTCGTAACATATTTTCATGTAATGCCCTTGCTTGAGACAATAACTGCAAGGTCATTACGTATTTGCTTTCCAAACATTGTTTAATTCTTCTGTGTAAACACTATAGAATTAACAATAAGCAGTAAAACGTAATAAATTATATTCGCCATTTGGTGTTCAACTGATTTTCTGTTTATTTTTTAATAGTGCATGTAAGCTAGATGGAAAATGCGTCTGTTGGAGTGTAAAAAAAAAAAAACTAACAATAAGATTAGCAATGAATTCGTCAAGTCATAAACATATCATGAAGTGTCCCGTGAAGGTCAGAAGAGAGTGTGTTTTTAGCATTATTGTAGTTCAATCGTTTGTTTTGTGTACGCATTGACAATGAATATCCTTTACATATTTCTATTACCCAGATAGACATTTTTTTTTAAATTTAAATTTACGCTGATGTCCCACATTGTCCTTCCAATATGCGGAAACTTTCCCTTTTTATTTGTTTCATGTGTGTTCTTTCGCTACGGTCATGTTAATTTCTTCATTAACACGAAAACAATTTTTATTTGATTGCAACATTTATTGAGGACAATAATTAATGATGTGTACAACATAGTCACTTAAACTCTGTAGCAAATGACACTCTTGATTGCATACGGATTCTGCTAGGATTTTCAGTTGGGGGGTTGTAAATTCAAAATTGGGAGGGTGTAAGTGAAGTTTTGTACGGTTTGTATCGATTTTTCACAGCAAAGGTTTTAAAGTTTTTGGGGAGGTGTTGTCCAGACTTCGGGGAGTAAACACCCCCACAGCGGGGGAGCTGGCGGAATCACTGACTACGGTGCTTAATTTATTGACCGTTCCGTTCCAATAGATTGAGTGGAAAAAGGTAAAAGTTCGAAAACCGAAGGGTTAAATATAATCTGTGGTGTTTGTATAGCGTATAAAAAAGAATCTAACCTGACTTTATTTATACTGAATATGTAATGGTCCTATATATACACTGTAAAAAAAAAAATCTTATACTTTACGTATGTGAACAAAAATGTACATATTGTGTATAAGAAGAACTATGAGTTCATAATGTCTTTCTCATAGTGAATTTTGTGTGTTTTGTTTTCCACAATTATGCTTCTTAATAAGTTTTCTGGTTCACTATGTGGTTGATAAAATCCAGTTTACTCAATTCTGCTTGAAACTGCTTGAATGTATAGTGATTAAACGTGACTAACTGCAATGTGGCTTCATGGGTAAGGCCAAAGGCTATTACGGGGACGAGCTGGGTTCTGTTCCTGTTCACGCCAACACTTCTTTCCTAAAAAAAAGTCGAATTAGTGCAATCTAATTTGCAAGAATCTGCTTAGTTCTATGATTGCAGATTTCAAGCGCATAAAAGAGGTCTAAATGTGAATCACTTTTATGCAGTAATGATGTACCGGAAAAACATGTTATTTTTTTACAGTGATATATGTCAGTGTTGGACGCGTTGATGCTCGGACAAACATTGACTTTACCTCTGGCTACTACAGTATATTGTTTACGTTATTTTGAAAGTGTTCGTAATACTTAGAGGAGAGAGAGAGAGAGAGAGAGAGTTGACTTACCGTAACATTTTATACAAAACGTTAAAAACACTTCATTTTCAATGCTATCGATGTGTCATTTGATCTCTGATGACGTGAAATGTGACACTATTAACCTTAATACATACTCGTTAGGCATAAAATAAAGATTAATACACGAGAACAGTCAAGGTCTTTTCCCAAACCCGAACATTCTGAAGAGCTGGTCTACATTTTACGCTTGGTTATGTAAATTACAGTTAAATATTTCAAAATGTTTTCAGCATTTTCTTTTCTTAACGTTTCCAAATTATTTGTTTGTTCAATCGGACTCTTTCAGGTAGCTTTCTCACGTATACACTTAAGAGAAGTAACTTTACTGTGTGGAATACATTACAGGGTTTATTTTTATCCTGCACTTCCTTGCTTTTGTGAGGGCTGGTTTTCATGAAAGCTTGCGTGCGTTGCTTGCGATTTCGATGAATAGCCAATTGAAACACATGTTTTATTGCGTGTTTTATTGTAGGGTAACTGTAACACGTGTTTCAATTGGCTATTCGCCCAAATCGCAAGCAGCGCAAGCTTTCATGTAAAACAGCCCTTAGTGCGATGCAGAGTCGGCTCTAAGTCAATCGGCGCTCTGTTCCAAATTTGCGATGCGCCCTCATAAATAGTAATTTAATACTACCTGTTTCGATAGGCCCCCTACACTAGCGCCCGAAATGGTTGGCGCCCCATGGGAACAGGTCGAACATTCCTCGAGCCGGCCCTGGTGCGATTTATATCGAGGGAAGATTATTCCAACAGCGGAGCAAACGTATGAACATAGCAATTTGATTTTGATCAAGCTGAACCATTGAGCTCTACATAACGACACTGGAGTGATCGACTAATGTAGGAAGATAGACGCCAGAGCAAACATTTAATTCTTGAGTTATGCCCATACAGTCACGGAAATATATTTTGCAGGATTCTAGCGTTTAGTATTTTAATTAACTTAACATTATGAGACAGGCAGACAGCTCTGATTCAGCCGTAACATGTCTGAGAAGCGGTATGTGGCAGTTTTAGCCTATAAAGTACCTTTTTAGCCCATAAATGAGTTAAATTGAAACAAAATGCTGAACCATAGACTAAAGAATTGCTAGACTCTCGGAACAACGATTTCTGTGAATGTACCAGCTTTGTATATAATATTACGTGCTGTATATAATACATTTTTTTTTTTTTTGCAATAATTAAGACAAATTTAAAAAGGGTCGCGCAGCGATAAGAAGAAAAAAATCTGAGTTAGGGCTCATTTTTATGAAAGCTTGCGTGGCTTACGATTTGAGTGAATAGTCAATTGAAACACGTGGTGTTTCGTGGAATAGTTTCATTGCGTGATGTAACACGTGTTTCAATTGACTATTCACCCAAATCACAAGCAACGCAAGCGTGTTAGAAAATCAGCCCTTAGAACTGAAAATTTGGTTCACATTGGATTAGACTGGAAGTGGACGATAAAATTAAGGGCTGGTTTTCTTGTTAGCATGCGTTGCTTGCTTTGCTTGCGATTTAGGTGAGTAGCCAATTGAAACACACGTTTTATTGCGTGTTCTACGTGTAACACCTGTTTCAATTGGCTACTCACACAAATCCCAAGCAAAACACGCTTGAAAGAGAACCAGCCCTAACTGTCCCTTCCGCTCTCTGACTTCATATGAAGAGTTCGAAGGTATCAAATCCGTCAGCAAATTGTTGAGCAAATTAAAAAAAAAACAAAAAAAACATGTAGGAGTTCCTAAAATTGAAGTGGCTTTGTTTATTTTTTGTGACTTTGTTTCCTCAGTATATGTGATTCAAGAATAAACAATCACTTTAATTTTAAGAACTCTCCATGGTTCTTTTTCATTACCTCAACATTCAAAACCTTTGGTACCTTTTGGAAACGAAGCCCACATATATTCATTAAATTTTTAATGGCATCGATCAGTCCAGAAACGCTTTTAGATAAAGGTCTTTGTGTCAGTCTAATCGAGATAGATTCTTTGGAGCATGGCAATACTGCAAGTAAACAATTCTAAACTTCACATCACAATATGGGATGTGTGTTTTGCAATTGGTATCCATGGAGGTTTCCTTGATTGAGGCACTAGCGTTCCACTGATAATAACGGAAATGCTTTGTTTCTTTCTTCCGTGTTTCGTTCTGAATAAAACCCACCGGAAGCAAGACTCGAGTTTCCATTCGGGAAAATAACCTTTATTTGCGTTTGCAATGGATGTGTGTTTCTTCCGTACCTTATGACCTCGGATATTTTAACGGAACAGAATAAACGCAAACATAGAGAGATAGGTGGGATACAAGAGGAGTAAAAAAAAAAAAAAAAAGATGAGAGGCAGAGGTTATTTTTAATCAACCTCACACATATCCATCCGCCCACTTACAATATACACATAGTGTGGGATGTCTAGCAGCTGCAGGCACTTTGTCGGTCATACGTGAAAAGAGGCTGCATACTGCAATGTGAACTAAAAGTATAGAAACCCATAAGCGTCACTTATCTCGCACTAAAATAACTTAGCGAGCAGGGCTGTACCCAGGATTTTTTGAGGGGGTGCATCTTGAATGGCATTCTCGTTTTTTTTTTTTTTTTTTTTTTAAATCTTGTACCTAATTCTTAAGTTTGAAGAAGCTTTGTGGATAATATTTAACACAGTATTCATATTCAAACGTGTTTCGTTTGTATAAATATCCCTTGTACGAGGGTTTGTGGGAAAGTTTCTGCAAAATACTAACAACAGTGGCGCTTGTGTTCCGCTATTATAAAATCCGGAAGAAAATACCTTTGTATGTTTAAATTATCTTGATTGTTTGTTTACACTTGTGCATTTATTTTTCACAGGAGTTGGAAGAAGTATCTAGTTTTGTTTGAGAAATGAAAATTTCGCGTGAAAACTTTCGGGCTTTTTTTTTTATGATTTGAAATGTAGTTTAACACCGAAATGAATCGAGCTATTTAATTTGTCTTTTGGGGATAAAGCATCATCTAAAAGAACTGTGTACAACTGGTTTTCCGAATTCCAGTGTGGTCGCACATTTCTCAGTGATGAATTTCGTGAGGGTCGTCCATCCATGTCTGTTGTTGTCAGTAATGTTGATGCTGTGCGTGACATGATTGAGAGAGATCGGCATGTGACATACCGTGAGATTCGGGCATCCTTGAACATGAACATGAAAGGAATACATTCGATTTTGCATGGTTATCTGAACGTACGGAGGCTTTCAAGCCGTTGGATCTCACACAACTTTACCGAAACTCAAAAACAAGCTCGTGTCAAGTGATGTAAAGAAATGCTCAAAAAAATTCAACCTAGGTAAGTCAAATTTGGCGTACTACATCGTTACAGGAGACGAAACTTGGATTTATTTCTACGAACCCGGAACTAAACAGTGTTTCATAGTGAGCCAAAACCAACAAAAGTTGTTCGTTCGAGGAGTGCTTCCAAGCAAATGATTGATTGTTTCTTTAGTTATACCCGACATGTGGCAACCATAGCTTTAGAAGAACGAAGAACTGTAAATGCTGAGTGGTATACAACAATTTGTTTGCCAGAGGTCATCAATGAATTGTGTAAAACAAACCCAAATCGTCGAATCATTCTTCACCACGACAACGCCAGCTGTCACTCAGCACACACAATTGTTGATTTTTTTGTCCACTACAAATGCCGAATTTATGGCTCATTATCCGTACTCACCCGATTTATCACCTAATGATTTCTTTTTGTTCCCAAAAGTAGGGCTGTGCGATATCCGGTTTTGAATATCAATCAAATATCGAAAATCGATCGATATATCGAATATCGAAGGTTTTATAATATATCGATCAATGATTTCGAGATATCGAAAAATATCGAAATATCGAAAAATATCGAAGTATCGAAAAATATCGAAGTATCGAAAAGTATTAAAGTATCGAAATATAAGAATATCGAAGTATCAAAATGTAAAAATATCGAAGTATCGAAATATAAAAATATCGAAGTATCAAAAAATATCGAAGTATCGATATATCGAATTCAATAATTATAAAATATCGAAATTTCGATATTCACAAAATATCGATTGATCGATCGGTATATGGAAATATCGCACAGTCGTACCCAAAAGTTAAAAAAGAAGATGCATGGTGAGAGATTTGTGTCGCCTGAAGCATTCCGAACAGCTGTTTCTGAAGTACCAGACTTCGAGTGGAAAAAATGCTTTCAAAATTGGTTTAAACGTATGCAAAAGTATATCGATCTTTAAGGTGAAGACTTTGAAAAGCAATAAAACCATTTCCAGAATTTTACGTCTTTTTTTTCATATGGATTATAGAAACATTTCCAGCAACCATCGTACATGTAAAAGGAGGGATATTTTAGTTTGACTTTCACTAGTGAAAAGTTTTTACACTTTCAAGAAGAGAGCACTCATCTAAGTAATTAATTATACAAACTTACAGTGTAGAAAATCTTTACAAATTGTAGGCTTTTTCACCTTCTCCCACAGAGTCACAGACCTAAATCTATTTTACGAGATTTTTCATCAAGATCGAAAAATATTCATAGCAAGATGAGTGTCAGTGTTACTATATGGAATTAAAAAACTTGAGCTTGCAGATTGTTAAGTCATAGAATAAGTTAGTTAATTATTCCTTAATAGTTTGAATCCGAGTTAGAAGTTCTTTCATATGAGTTGCAGGTGTTCCTAGAAAATGTTAACTCTTATTGCCTAAAGTTTATTCCAGTTTGTTATATGTTCTTTGAATATAATTATATAATATTTAGGAGTAAATTTTCACTTTTCTCTCCAAAAATAGCATTTCACTTCAGTATATCCTTGAAGTTTATGTAGGCCTAAGTAGCGTCCTTTATAAAGAAGTCAATAATTTATTCTGTAATTGTAAAGGTGGCAGTGAAAGTGCAGACAGGAAATTATTAGTGGTATTTTGTAAGTTAAAAATAGTATATATTCACCACAGCAACGCCATTAATGTACTGTGTGACTGTATGATGGTGGTTGGTGCCCTTATATTAAGATACCTTTACAATTTATTATGTTGTCGCTTGTTTTTTTTTAATGTATTAATAACTCTGTACTAAACAGAGATAAAAAATTAAAACCTTGAATTTATTTTGGAACTAAATTACGGTTTATATTATGAATATGTGTGAAGTACAAAAACATAAAAATTCTATACGTTTCTTTTTAGCAGTGTTTGTATCCAACAAACCTCTCCGGGGGTGGGGATTTTTTTTTTATCTCTTTGTGTAGTCCAGTCATATTAGGGTTTTACCTGAAAAAAAAAATATCCCTAAAAGGGGTACTTCGCATATGTGTAGTACTAGTACCCAGTAAGAACATATAAAAAATCAATACTCATGCATGCTGTGCTACGGCCGCCATCTTGGAAAATGGCTACCGATTTTCACTTTTTATTTTATCGTATCTCGGTAACCGTTGGAAATATGAAAAATATGATAGATACAAAAGTTAAAATATCATAAAAATACATCTTTTTGGTTCTTATAACTTTTGTCCTATCTCTAAAGGGTTTTAAAAAAAAACGTAAATTAAAAAGTCATAAAAAATGGAGATTAATCTACGTGTTAAAAGTAATTTACATGGTAAACTTCCAACAATTTAAAAAATGTATGATTTTTGAATTTACGTTTTTCTCGAAAACCATAAGAGATAGGACAAAAGTTATAAGGACCAAAAAGATGTATTTTTTAATGATCTTAATTTTTGTCCCTTTCATTTTTTTTCATATTTCCAACGGTTACCGAGATATGAAAGAAAAAGTGAAAATCGGCGGCCATTTTCCAAGATGGCGGCCGTAGTACAGCATGAACGAGTGTTGATGTTTGATATGTTCTTACTGGGTACTAGTACTACAAATATGCGAAGTATATCCGTTTAGGAAATTATTTTCATGTAGAGTTCTTTTTTTTATTTTAACCTAATATGACAACTAGTGCTGGTGTGAAATTTTGTTTCATGTTTTTAATAGTCCTTGAGAATTTTTCGAAGATATATTTTTCGTCTCGTGGAGGGAGGGCCTTGATTACGGCCTCTGAACGATTGTGAAGAGTGTTCCAAAACAACACTGACAAACTTACCTCACGAAAGCATCGAGGGTGTACAGAGCCTTCGTTTCGGCGTTCTAAGCTGCCGAAAGTATAGAAAATGAAATCTAGAAATTGATATTTCCAATACCATTAACAGTAGAACTGAGTCGGCATGGTAATCTCAAAGATTTCAATCCTGCTCTATCCAAAAATTGTGCAGTGGTTGCCCAAGGGATTCGCTAAAGGAAGTAGGGTAGGTATTCTCAGATTCTCTGGAGTAAATATGGATAGAAATAAGCCCGAATAAGACGACTTTCCGTATGAGTACCGATGATAAACGTCATCACTGGCGTCGTCTATCCGGGCCGTGACAGTATTTTCTACTGATATAAAGTACAACAATCGTTCGTTGAAAGGTATGTAATTGACTCCTTGAAAACCTGTTTGTTATGCAACCACGTATCTTTTTTTTAAATCGTTTCGCAAAGGAAATCTGTTTGAGATATCAACTTGCTGTAAACGAATTATTATTACTTGCTGGATTTTTAATCCTGTTCATCCTATTCATGCTTCTTTCGACTCACTTTTACTTCAGAGAACTTCTGGGAATCCCCTACTTGCTGTGGGGAATCCCTTGCGCATCCATTGCACGATTTTGGATAGTGCAAATCTCAAGTCTGAGAGGATACCATGCAGCCTTAGTTCTACTGGTAGTGGTATTGGAAATATCAAGCTCTAAAAAGTTCATTTTCCCACGCTTTCGGCAGCTTATAACGCCGAAATGAAGCATTTGTTCCCCCTCCAATGATCTTTCCTTCTTTTCTTATTTTCATGCCAGGGATCTCGTGAAGTGGTTTTATCGGTATGGTTCTGGAACACTTTGCATAGATCAATAAAGAATTATATGAAAAACGAAAAGCGTTGGAAGTACTTCGAGAAGGCAACAATAGGTAGGAAAAAAAA
Source organism: Lepisma saccharinum (assembly GCA_022664845.1). Classification (NCBI taxonomy): domain Eukaryota; kingdom Metazoa; phylum Arthropoda; class Insecta; order Zygentoma; family Lepismatidae; genus Lepisma; species Lepisma saccharinum. The sequence continues at coordinate 22,898 of JAGDQP010026373.1, forward strand.
GAGGAGAAAACAAAATAGCTACACCTCTTCAATCGAATTTACTTTTTTGGTCCTTATTTTAGATTCGCCAAAAAAGAAATCGGTGGTGGTGGGGTGTTTGTAACACACGCTATGACCGATCCAGAGTTTGGTCTATACTGTTGCAGCTTATGGGCAGTTTAACTTATCGTACTTCCCCCCCTGACGCACACGAAATTCCTTTACTGTTATTTCTCTTTAATGATCTCCCGTAAAGATTTTATATTTAACAATGGTAGGAAAATTAATCCCCTAATTCCTTTCTTCATTTACACATATTAATTATCTAATATAACGATAGTTACATTTTAAAAATTTGAAGGGGGGAAAGGGAGGAAAACTAACAGTGACTGGAGCGTTGCCGCTTGGCTATGACAACCCGAAGTGAGGGGACGGCTGCAAGGAGCTTAGTTCTATTATTATTATTATTATTATTATTATTATTATTATTATTATTATTATTATTATTATTATTATTGAGCAGTCAAACCGACATCGCTGTTGCCATAAGAGCAACAGTAGTATGCTCTTAAGTCTGGACAGATAATAGCATGTGAACTATGTGTGAACTATGTAAATCAGATATAAAGATTGACTTCACATTGGGGTTCAGAACTGAGGTGGCATGGTACCCTTAAAGACTTTAATCCTGCTCTATCTAAAAATGCATATTGCAAAATTGTGTAATGGATGCGCAAGGGATTCTGTAAAGAAGTAGGGTATTGTCAGACATTCTCTGGAATAAATATGAGTCGAAATATTTACACGCTTGTTTGCAGCGTGAGGAAGCTACAACCTATCCTTTGTGGTAGGTTTTGACTATATGCATTCAGTCTGAAACACAGACTAGCACTTCAACGAAAGCAGCTTGAGAAAAACTTACTTCAGATTTGATTTAAGTGACCTTGAGTTAGTGAAATCACCTTGAATCTGGTGACGTCACAATCTTTCAGCAAAGTTATTTTTATCCTCCATGCACTCATGGGAAATTGGACATAATCCCACTCTGAGTTTTACCATTTCTTCGTTTGTATTTTTTTTAGTATGAGCACTTCAGTACGATGTCATCGGGTCGACCCTAATTTACATTGTAAATTTATTTGAAGGGTACACGGGAAAAACGATCAAGGACCATTTTTTAAAGTTGTGAGAAGAAAAAAACTAATTTAAAAGTGTAAACACTTGAATTTAAAGTTATTTTTTTGCCTTTCTGGGCATCTTTGCTTGAGGTCGAAGATATGTCGAGCAAAAAATAACTTTAGGATATTTTTGTGTTCGTTTAGAAGTAATTCGTAATGATTTCATTCATTAAACAATAAGAATTGAGATGTGAAGACTACTAAAGTGACAACTACATAGCACACTCAAACAAAGATTTTGCCATGAATATTGGACAGAAGATTTTGTGTGATGGAACAAACGCAAAAATTGAAGATCAGTTAGGATTTCCAAGATGATAGAAGTCAATGGGTCAGAAATATATATTGAGAGAGAAAGGTTAGGCAACAAGAAAAAATAAAGAATAAAAAGAAGAGAAAATATGAGAAGATACAGGATGGGTCAAAGCAATATTCTTGTGGTAGCAAAAGAGAAAAGGGAGACGAAAAAAAGATAACAAAAGAAGTTATATATGCAATTATATACAAGCTATGGAACGTAATAAAGATGATGTAAGGCTAAAACAGGAAAGAGATGAGATGTAGAAACATTGGCAAGAAACATGAAATCACACGCAAATAAGAAGAAATTCTAGATTAACAAAACAAACATTAAGGAAATGGAAAGAGGAAAGCAAGCAAAATGGAAATGGAGACTAGAGTTATGAACTTAAAAGAAGGAATAAGCACAAATAAGGAATCCTGAAGACAGAGAAGAAAACAAGGAAGTCGATTGAAGAATGAAAGACATAGCAAAAGAACCAATGAGGAAAGTGAAGGGGAACAAGAGGCGGAGGGAAGAAGAGGTGAAAGAAAAAGAAGGGCGTGGCCTGAAGAAAGAGAAAGGAAAGGTGAAAGGGAGAAAGGTGTTGCCTAGAAAATAAGAGGAAATATGAATGGAAGAAAGGCGTGGTCTGGAAAAGAGAAGGTAAAGAAGGGCGTGACCTGATAATAGGGAAAGGAAAAGTGAAAAAGAAGGGCGTGGCCTGAAAAGGAAAAGCAAAGTGAGACAAAGAAGGGCGTGGACTGAAAACAGAGAAAGGATAAGTGAAAGAATCTGCAGGAGATGACCATGCTGAATGTTAGCAGATGTGAGAAGTCTTGAAAAACGCGTTGGTGTGGTGCTGAAACGTAACGAGTGACATGTTTATTCTTCTGAGCAAATGTTACAATGATGTGCTCGATATTAAAATTATTATAAGAAAGCAGATAGAACAATGACCTTATGTTCAAATCTTCATACCAGAGCATGATTGTAATACTTTTCCAGTATAATAATAACATACGTCGTGGTGACACCTATGACGTATTCGAAGAACAATTCTTATCGTAACGTAATCACTATAAACCCATCGTCCAGCTGGCTTTTGCTGGCTGCAATCAGCCCTCGCAGCTAAACATCTACGCTGCCTGAAAGGAGGACCAGCCGAGAGGATTTCATTTACATTCACCCCATTTTTCATCCATTGATGACTCATTATTTCATCTCCTCTTGTGCTGTGAATTGCGCCTCCGCGCAATGACCAAGGATGTGACAGGATGTATTTGCATTGACGATGACCCCTGGGCCCAGGGGAAAGGGGGCGGAACCATTGGATAGCGCCTAGTTCTTAACAGCAGATTCTTGGATGGTCTAGCTCGTTGAGACTGGGAAGTGCGCCATTGGGGAGCTCTTCGGACCTTTGGTCTCGCCAACACTCGGGGGAGTGGGTGTCCCAAGTATCCATCAGTCGGGAGTACAAGTGATTTCGACGCCAAGTCATTGGACTTTGCCTCGATTTCCAGCTTGCTGACAAGGGTGATGAGGGTAGTACCCGGCAGCCTCGTTGGCTCCTCAGAACGAAGACGGAGAAGTGTGGGCATTTACGGCTAACATTCATCATGGCTCCACCACATCCTAATAAGTCGCCTTC
>JAGDQP010026375.1:0-21017 GCA_022664845.1 Lepisma saccharinum
TACGTTGTTATTCGTCAAGATATTACGTCATTTGTGACGATACTATTCTAACTTAGGGCATCTCTAATATAGCTCGGAATCTATGATTTTCTTTAGATAAAGGTGGATGGACACAATTTTCATTCTAGTACAGTACAGAATTCACACCTGACATATTGCCATGTATTTACGAAACATCCTGTATTAGGCCTATGCATTTCGTCGAGTGCCTACGCCTACATTTAAGGTACATAGGTCCAATACGAAATGTAATTACAGTATAGATACTGCACAGTACATACTTTAGTTAATTCGCACAATTTTACACCTAATAAATCTCGATAAATTATGTTTATTGCGTGTATGCGTGCGAGTGAGTGTATGTGTGTGTGTCTTGGTGTGTGTGTGTGTACGTATTTGTTTCTGCTGTTTAAAATGTTTATTGAAGTAAAACTAATGAAAAATATGTCTACGTCATTAAAAATATCCCTGGGTAAGTGAAACAATGAATTTTTTGCTTTATTATAAATGTTTGAGAGATAATTAAAGAAATAGTGCATTACATTTAAACTTTGTTCTCTGCTGAGAAATAAAAAGTGGTTAACGTACAGAATGAAGCAAAAGACCAAAAATTTTGTAACAACGACAACGTCCAGTGTATGTCGTAACTGGAGAGAACTCAATTTAAAAAGACACTTTCCTCTAACATTTTTTTCTACTGCAAAAAGTGCGTAACTTGCTAATTTTAATTACCAGACATGGAGTTCTGGCGCCTACTTACTCTGGCAATGTAGAAAAGAGACTGCTGGCTGAGAACAGGAACTGTACGGGAAAAGAGGAAACGAAAAGAGGAGAGAAAGAGTATAGTTGTTTTGAGAGGAGAACACGGGAAGCGCCTCCGCCCATAGCGAACGATGAGAAAAGTCTCTGCACTGCACGCAACTCGAAGGAACAAGTTCTCTGAATTTCCGGCCACTGTTTCTTCCAAGATAAACTATCCGCGAAAGCAATGCCAGCCAGGTTCTAACATTCGTTTTCGTTGAAAAACTTTCTTTGTGGTGTGGACATGTAGCAGGGCTATTGTACTTTGCCATATATTTATTTACTCGAACAGTACAGCAAACACTAAGGATTTCTATATTTCATATACATTTTAGCAGATTCATATTTGTCGAGTACTTAAAGTGTAATGACTGACAAAGTGGTAACAGTTTAAGTTCTATAATAACGATTGTTCGACTGCCAGGTTTCCTAAAGCGTAAATTTCGACGGGTAAATTCGGTATTAACCTCCAGATTTTTAGACTTGATTTCGACTCCTTTTGAAAGGAAGAGTTGTAACTTCGATTTTAATATAAGTAAGTAAGTATTAATTTTGGAAAGTCTTAAGTAGATCAATAAAGAAGCTAGATCGTTCTTCCAACGTCAACTGAAGCCAGATCTTATAATTGATATTTGGAAAGTGGATATATAATCTACTAATTCATTTACTCGCATGCTGCAGGAAACCTCGTTAGTAGAGTAATGGTTTCTATAGCCTTTATAGCGTTCCACGTCATCATCATTTATCTCTTTATTACTAGGAAACGATGTATCAGTGGAAAAGCTTTGCAAATAGCCTTAGAAGCAATAACATATTGATGATAAAGGGCGCAAATGTTTAATCATTTTATATGCATGTAGATATTTTTATCGTTATCCATGAGTAAGAGTTCAATATTTTTATTTTTCATAAGAAATTATATATTGTATTACGTTATATAATTTCAGCTCACCTGTTTCATTGCCTTAAGGTGACTTTAATATTATTGTGCAAATGTATATTTATTCAAAGTAGCACTTACATAAAATAAAAGGAAAAGCGAAATATTTGTTTTAATTTCAGATTGTGTTTACTATACGGTAAAGCAAATAACAGTGGGAAACCGAAAGAGCAATCAGTTTAAAAAGAAGTGTATAATACAAACGCTTTACATACATATATTCTTCCATTCAGCTGCTTGCTTAATGCTATAAATACTTGTTATTCAGGTTCCGAAAAACACAAAGGAAGAAATAGAAAGTTCCAACAGTTTCCGTGTCTTCTTTTTTCTTCTACGTTTGCTTCTTTCATTTCCCGCAACGTCTTTTTTTATTTACATTCTCTCTTTCTCTCTCACTCTCTCTGTATTTTTTAGGCTTTCTCTTTACCTCTGTTTGGAAATGAGACGCAGATGGTAAAGCACGAAGACACTGCAGCTAATTTAAACACCATATAAAGTCCCTCCGTGCTTTTTTTTATTCCTTTAACAACAACAAACTACACCGCTAAGCTATACAATTCTTATTCCTTTTCAGTCTCCCGATGTTACACATTGCAGACTCAGCGTTGGACAACGTCGAGGAAAAATGTCCTGTAGAATGAAGCAAGATATTTTTGGAGAGAGGCTGAGAAAAGAGAGTGAGGGAAAGAGGGAGAGAACAGGGGAGTTATATAAGTTTCCTCATTCTCTGACTCAGCGTCATAAATGCTTTATGATGCAATAGAAAAATGTATTGAGACAGGGTGGGGTGGAGGCAGGAGAAGAATAAAGCCGAAACAACACCGTTCAAAAAAGATCAGTTATAAGATTTTGATTTTGAAACTTTCATCACTTCCAGTACATTCTATATATAAAATGACGAAGGCTCAAGAAAGAAAGGAAAGAGTTATTAAAAGATAATAGTGGACCTATAGAGTATAAGTAATCTTGAAATATATTGAAACAAAAGGGGGGAAATCATAAAATACTGCAATATCTCGGATAGATATACATAAAAAAACTGCTATGTCAGGATGAGTAAAAATATGTTTCTAACAGTGTGTTAATTTTCGTCTTAGTATCACCGATGCGAGACTGATACATCAATTCTTTACTACATTCGGTGGAACATAAATGTTATTGCATAATACCAGTTGTAGAAAAACAAGAGAACTGCAAAACTTGAGCGCCATCAGAGAAACGAGAATGGTGCTTTAAGAATATCAACGTATTTACCTCTAAAAAAATGCACACAATCTTAAAGACAGAACAGGAACATATGAAGTGAGAAATACATAAATTATTTGCTTCATTTTATATTTTGAAATGGGCAGATAAAGCTGATCGAATGTCAATTTCCCATAGGACTGGAATCACAGAGGAGGAGGCTTTTCACTTGATTTCCTTGGTTAACCACGATATTTGTTTATATTTAATATTCATCTTAATTGAATGAAGTATACATCTATTTAACTACCGGGGTTTATTGAAATAAGTTTGCTTCGAAAAAGCAAGTTTTGCAAACGATTTTAAAAAGTGAGGATATCTTGCTTTCTTACTTCACATCGATCTTCATTTAAAACAATATGGTGTGTGAGCTTTCTCAACAGTATAACGATAGATAATGAATTCTGATCTTTCAAATTTTATTGTTATAAATCAGAAGCTAATTCTTCCTTCTATAAAGATTCCACGTGTTAAAGTGAAAATCAAAACTTAACAAGGAACTTGATTGCTTTGTCCAAGATCGAACTTAAATCTTCCGCTTCAATTCCGATCCGATCCAGTGACTAAATTTTCTAAATATCTTTAAGATTCTCTCTACTTGTGGAAACTGTTTGTAAAGAGGAATTGCCAAATTATTATTTGTTTACTTTTCATTGTACAATTTATAGAAAAAGAATCGTCAGTTAAAAACTAATATATACCCGCAGCGTCAGGGTAGCCAGACATTTGACCCCAAAAGAAATGAGTTTGTTCAGATGAGGACTATTCAAAAACTGATAAAATTTCTATTCGTATGCCATTTTAATAACTAATGGCTGCGGCACATTCTAATTACGTAACCTATTAAGTTTCAAATACTATTAACAAGCGTTAACGGATATGAGACTGCTTATTCTCTGATAAAAGGAACTTGGAGAAGCTTTCTGTTTGTAAGACATTTTTAATAACTAATAACTTCAGCCCATTTTGATGCAATATCCTGTTAAATTTCAAACTCCATAAGCAAGCACCAACAGAAATGAACTTGTTCAGATGAGTCCTAATAATAAACTGGTAACTTTTCATTCATTGGTAATTTTAATAAGTAATGGCTTTGTCCCGTTGAAATTTGACAACTTGTTAAGTTTAAAATATCATAAATATCCATAATTGAATGAAATATTGGGGACCAATTACCATAACTTTCCGGTTTGAAAATAATATAACATTATGTGTAGGAAATGAGAAAGATCCAGAATGGTCCTTTAGATCCCTTAATAAATTGCAAAATGTGTTTGGTATGAGCTATGGCATGAATGAATATTAGTAAGAACAAGAAACTGACGATGTGCAGTACAGTCATAACCCTGAAACTTAGATGCAGGAAATTGCAAGAAGTCGAACGAATTTTCTTATATTGGAAGTTTAATTATAAAAGATGGAAAAAGTAATCAGGAAATTTCGGGTACACCAGTACAAGAAAAAGGGTGTTTCGGGTTAAGAGAAATTGTAAGGACACAAAAATTCCTCCTCCAGATTCAGAAAAAATACTGTATTTATGTAGAATTCATTCATTGCGAAACCTCGACAAAAGGAAAAGCAGAAGGAAAGAATAGAATATTTTGAAATGATCCTTTAAAAAAACTGTTTAAAATAATTGGGACTTGCATAAAGAAAGACTATTCAAAAGAGGTTATTCAACATAATAGGACTTCCTCTAAGGTCAAAAAGCTTGAAGAAAAGTTTTCTGGAAGATGTTGAAGGGAAAGTTCCAAACAAAATACAATGGAAGAACCTCTACAGTAGTAGTCCTGTGGTATGAAAGGCCAGACTTGTATTCACTAAATGTTTGATTCGAATCCTTGCTGGGACAGAAATGTTTGTGGATTTTTAAAATTTGCTGTAATGACTTCACAAATTAAAATCTATAAAAGTTCCTTTTCTTTTACTAAGGAGGAGCTACATTACGCAAAAAAATAGGACATAGCAGTGTATAAATACGAATAACTGAAGAGAGTGAGAGAGAAGACGAAATGGAGAGCTGTAACCAAAAAGTTTCAAGATACCTGACCAAGTAGGAGAGGAAACAACTATGCCCTAACCGGGATTCGAACCTGATACTCTGTAACTGATGAATTGAAACCTATTACCTCAGACAGCTGGACCACCAAGACGGGCGGCTAAGGGACACATTATATGAGCAAAAGTTGACTACAATTTTGTATGTTCCTCATCAGGCCCAACTAACATGCCAGAATTCAGAAAAATCAGATGGTGAGGTAAATTGTTCCCGACAACTTTGTTGATCTGAAATGGAATGAATGAGTCCTAATCGAACGCTGCAAGGAAATAGTTTGAGATTTGTCTCCTTCATTCAGAAAATTGCTTTCGCTGGAGATTATTGACTTTTAACTCATGTATTGAACAGTTATGTTTGAATGTTGTATTGAAAGGTCAAGAAACGAGGTCGTAATGTTTGCGATTAAAGAAAAAAGAAATAACAGTGGTAGAGCCATGTAAAGACATAGCGCACAGTTCTTAATATTTTGGGAGACGTTACATAAGTAATATATAAACGATAGTAATATATATACTTCTCTGTCTGACAGCAAGTAAAAGACTTCTGCATTGCACAGCATCTCATATCACAAGATAAATTACCGTACATTCAAAAATGCTATAACAATGCGCATAGTTACTGTTGCTTCTTCCTCTGCTGTGTCAGTTTCGTTCGTAGTGACATTGAAAAGACACACACACACACAAAAGAAAAGATGTTGTGCATAAGTGTGATTTTCTTAAGCCTATGGAGAATTAGAATGTCTATTTTGTTTACAAGTAAGTGTAAATTTACGAACTTCTGATACACGATCATTTCTCACTCAATCCGACAAGGCTGCATTAGGATGTCTGGGTTACTGGATTCTTGTTGTCTATTCTACCAATCCTTCAAAGCTTCTTCGTCCGGGTTTTTTGGTCGTAAGTAGGTTACATTAGTTTCCTATTCTATTCGTTTGTAATTAGAATTAACGATTTGCTATCTTTTTATATACTAATTTGATGTTTCCTAACGAAATTTGGTATAATATATAATTTGAACTGCAAAAAGGTGGTTAAGTTTCTATTTTTTTATGTTCAAGTTTTTTTTAAGCAGTGAATCTGAAATTGATTTCAATGGAAAATGTATTTTTTTCGCTATAAGAATCACTTAAAACTCCAAATCGAAATACTGAGAAATTATCCATATTTTCGTAATGCAGGTCACACGCTACTTTGAAAGAGGATCCTGCAATTAAGGCAGTGAGAAATGAATCATTAATTTATTTGATTTTTCTATTACGGAAGATTTTCGTATCTTATATATTGAAAAAAAAAAACTATGCCCCCATGATGCAAGCGGTAACGTCGCGGACTTGACAATGTGGTAGACATGTGGGTTCGAACCCCACGGCCGAACTTCCTGATTGAGGTTTTCCAGTTTCTCTGTTTCACCAGGCAAATACCAGGATGGTACCTTAAGTAAGACTCTGGTCTCTACCTTCCCCGTCCTCTCTCATACCCTTTTATGCCTGAACTGGAGATAAAGGGCATAAATTCAATTCATGATTAGGAATAGAATATGATTTGTGAGTATCTTCTGGACAATTTGTGTGTGGGTAAATAGTAGAGCGCTCGCCTCTGATGCGTGGGGTTCAATCCAGACTCGTGCCATGTGAGCTTTATGGTGGACAAACACTGTGTGCGTAGGATTTCTGGGGACTCTTCCGTTTCCTTCCACTTTCTTTATTCCACCAATTCTCACATTACCATCCATTCGACCTGAGTCAAAAGTTGCCTAAAGGCCTTAAATTTACATTCAATTTAAAAAAATGTGTCTCTTATTTGATGTTGAGGATCTCTTAAATTGAATTGAGTTGAACTTATTGAGTATGACTTTTAAGTATTTGTGATTCCGGCCAAAGATCACAGAAGTAGTACTTTCTATTATGCCAATTTTACTTAATTCTTTAGAACACACGCACATTAGAACGCCAATTAGAAGAATGAATAGATAAAAATAGAAAGTGACAATCATTGTCTTTGACGATGTCAGCAACTTGTACCGTTAGATTGAAGCTCTAACTCCCGAATACATACCCTCTGCACTAAACTTATCCTACCATTTTCTTTTTCTTCGAGTTTCTCAGATCCTGAGTTTGATCGAAGCTGAAATTAGTCACGCCATAGATATTGAAGTAGGCACATAACCCACCATAAAGACTACATCGAGAGCTGCTCTGATCTTGTCGTGTGGGCATTAAACTTAAGAAAACTTCTTCTTCAGTTCCATTGACAGTTATGTCGCTCCGCCTTCGTCTCAAGCTCACGCTTGCGTTACGATATTGTAGAAATAGAATCTCATGTCTACCGCCCCCTTTTCTTGGAAGGTTCTCTTTAGTCCTTGACAAATGAGAGAAGGGGTTTTACACCCATTTCGCCCTAGTTCACGTTGAGACATTTCCTACTCTCTTTTCCGTCAGAAATTTCTCTGTCTCCCGCTCGCTCGCTTATTCCTTCAGAGTTCTCCCTATCCACGTTCTTCTCTCCTTCCTCCTACCTTATGAAAATAATATTATAGTAGTAAAGTAACTGAAGAGAAATTGCATCATTAGTTCTTTGATATAATTAATTAGGCATTGCCGTTTAATTAAATACATTGCATTGGCCTTCCATATGCCTCTTATTCTTCAGCAAATCATTTTCTTTACATCCATAGTAGAAAACAATTTGTATGGGTATGATAAATTATCACAACAGAATAACACGGAAGCAAGCTTTAGCGTCAAATGAGTTTTGAAAGTATCGTCGTCCCCATCACAAAGTGTCGTATTTAAAAAAAATCCAGTCTGTGTATCAAAAGTCATTCGTTCTGCGTTTGCTCATGATTTGATATACCATGCCTTAATTAAGAGCAGTATAATAATAGTTCGCAGCTACATTTAATCCACTACTGGATGAAACCTCTCCCGGAGAAAGGAGTTAGTCTACTGCTCGTACGTTGACCAGAAGTGTTGGGAGAGGAGAGCCGAAGCTCTCAACTGAGATCGCCACTGTCTTTTATACACGGCAGCTTCCCAATTGCATCACGATGCTGGGTGCGCACCGTTTCAGACCCTCTCGCTTTGCAGAGCCGGGAATAGAACCCGGAACCCCACGATCAGCAGTCAGTGACGGTAACCACTGGACCAGCAGGGCGGTCATTTGAAGCATAATTTATCTAAAATTTCAAACAGCTGTTCTGAAAAGTTGCAATAATTAAGATATGACGCTTTGTGTTAAAAACGACGATATAAAAGTTACGTTAGAGATATAACATGTATAGAAATTGTATAGAAAGATCAGAGGACACTGAAAGAGAGTGGTTTGAATGAATGGAAGAACTAAAAAATTCAAGCTACAAAGGAAACAGCAAAGAGTTTTCATATGTTGTAAATATAAAACGTAATGTTATCAGTGTAAAATTAATATGTAAAATTAACAAAAAGTGCGTCAAGTTGTATTTTCCTTTTCATACTATTGAAACAATTGCTACGTTTTGAGAAGGTATTAAAGATTTCCACACAGAAGACAAATAGAAATAGCGTGATTACTTGAAGTAGCCAATTATTAATGACAATTTTCTTTCAAACGTTCTGATTGAGAGTAAGTCAGTTTGTTACCCTGTGTTTTTTGCGGACAGCCATCAACCAGATCGTCGAACTTGGTAGTATTCACTAACAAGAAGCAACCCTATACAACGATTCATTCTACACAGAATAGCGCTGCTTTGTTGGCTGGCGAAGAAAACAGTGCACTCGGGACATCTAACGGAATTGTCCGTAACTATAATATTCATGCGCACCACATTCAAATTTCTGTTATTTTGGGGTCTTCGTGTGTAGACTATATAAGAATTAAAGTATGCGTCGCATCAAACAACATAAATTGGTAAAATGTATTTCTTTCATGTATGGTTGGTGTATTTCCTTAAGTAATACGCATTCGAAAGTATTAAAATCTTTATTGCTATATTGTTTTCCCAATGCAAAACAAATTCGAACACTACACTATCAGATTCTATCCATCAAAGATTGATATTAATTAAATGATTTGGTCAAAATTCTCAAATTTATACTAAAGACAGTGCCAGTCATTACTCTCGGATTAGCGTGCTCCTTCCTTTGCCTGTGATGCGTTTTAGATCTTGTATACGGATATACACGTAAGCATCACGAACAAGCGAAGAAAATAAAACAAAATCGGTAAAACCGTTCTCGTCTCACTATCAGGGGGGGAGTAGATACGGGTGATGAAACTATCTTTCTAGCTGAGATTCCTCCTTAGTAGCCCCCGTGTGCTTCTTAAAATTAATGCTCGAGCCACTACCTTCCATCACTGTTCCACAATAAACGGAACAACTTATGACAAGACACGCCTTTAAGATATACGTATAAAACCTAACTTTCGGTAAAACAATGTGTTACTACAAAGAAATTATCCTACTACCCTTTATTTCTGTTTTGACACAGCTCTAGTATCTACTATAAAGTAAAAGACAAGTCTTACAAATATTTTTGTACATTATTTTTATTAATTTAAGATGAACAATTCACAATGAAGTTTTAATAAGAAATTGCTGTTCTTAAGTCCAGAAATACCTAACTTTTACTTCCCTTTCTTTGTTCTTATTTTTGAAATGGATGAACATCTGGTCCCATCTGCTCAACGTAGGAATATAAGCTCAAAAAATAGAGAGAAAAGGAAGGAAGGATGCTCGAGGCTAGCGATCAGTCTTAAAAACTTGGGCCGATTAAAGGTTCGTTATAAAGTTTTCTTTCCTTACCTTAGAAAACGTTTTTTACGCACTAAAGCTGACCTTAGATCACATGAATATTAAAGACTTGAACCGAACTTCTTTCTACCCCCTGTTTTTCTCTTACTCCTGGGATATCTTTTAAGAGACTCCCGCGGTCTGTCAAGCCAACGTGAGACGATTCTGTTAACACAAACGAGGGAAGAAACAAAGATAATTTTCTCTCAAGTGGAATACTTGAGATCTTAACTTGTTTCGAAAACTATATTCTAATATTTCACTTAACGTTTCATAGCACTAAGAAACTACATATAATCGTGTATATAATATAACACATAACCAGAACATGTTTCATATTCATACCAGGTTTTAAACAATATTAGAAGTCAGAAAGGTATGTTTATTTTTCTCCTTAAAGTAATACAATAATATTTAAATTCTCAAGGCTACTAGAATGGAACTGCATTGTAAAACACGGTTATTTAACGGCATTGTAAACACGGTAATAAGAACATGCTAGTTTGGAAACAAGATGACTGGTTTTATTTTCAAACTCGTATGTTCATATTTTAAGTTAAATGAGAATGATCATATATCATCTTTAAGAAAATTGTTTCACCCTGCACAGAAAAGTAATATTTTCTCAATTTAAGGAAACCATTTTAACAGTTTATAAAGTCTAAGGGTTTATTGGGACACGGTTTTGTGTATTTGTGTGATTAGTTTGGCGATTGTTTATAGCCATATTTCTGATCTTTATTTGTAGAGTTTGTATGAGAATCTACAAAATTTGCATTTATTTAACTCTATTTTCATCCTCTAAAACTTTTACTGCAAGATTTTTACTATTTAAAAAAAAATGCTCTTTTTATTAAAAAGGTGAAGAAAATTAGACTTCTATTTTAAGTTAAGATTGTAGTGTATTAAATATTCTAGTACAAGCGGTCATGCAATAATTTTGTTTCTCAGCGACCCATTTATATAATAGAATCACTATTGCATTTGTTTTGTCTCTTCAACAATATCGATCAACTGATTGATTCTACGGCCTATTCAAGGAAACCATCGAATGATGCAACCCATAATTCCGCGTTTCAATCGGAAATGTCAATATTTATACCCTGAATCCTGAATTTTTAGATCTTATGTCCTTAACAGACTTTCTTACAAATTAATGATAAAACAAACTTTTCACAATACGATCACAATCTACATCCATCTTACATATAAAAATATTTTTCTTCGTAAAGTAATTTGAAAAATGTATCGTTTCAAGCGAGAGTGAGTGGTTGAAATGAAAGGTACATGTTTGTTGTATAAAGAAAAATGTCATAACTACATATACTACAGTAATAGATACTAGACGTGTTGTAAAATGTTTATAACTAACATATACAGGGTGTCGCAAAATAACACCGACAAACCTACCTCACGAGATTTCTGACACAAAAGAAAATAGACTATCGAGGTTGCACAAATGCTTTGTTTCGGCGCTATAGGCTGCCAATGAACTTTAAGCTTGATATTTCGAATACTATTAACAGTAGAACGCGGTGTCAAGATACCATCAAAGACTTCAGACCTGTCCTATCCAAAGATTAGTGTTGCAATGAGACGAGACGATACAGAGAAATGGCTAAAGAAAACGAGACGAGACAGAGCTCTCATAATGCAAAGTATACATCTTTTCGAGACGAGATACTCTCTGGACAAGATATTTTCGAGATGAGACAGCCTAAATCTCGTCTCGTAGACAGCACTACCAAATGCATATTCCAAAACTGTGCAATGTAAATGGATGTGCAAGGGATTCCCCATAGGAAGTAGGGTATTTCCAGGCATTCTCTGGAGTGAATGTGGGTGAAAATAAGCAGGTTTAAAGTCTTTGAGGGTATCTTGACCAGTAGTTCAAATGTTCATAGTATTGGAAATATAAAGCTCTAAAGTTCAATTTTCCACCATTTTGAAGGTCTATAGCGCCGAAATGAAGCATTTGTGCACCCTTAATGGTCTATATTTTTGTCTCATTTTCGTGTCGTCAGGAATCTCGTGAGGTAGGTTTGTCAATGTTATTTTGCAATACCCTGTATAATCATCATGACGTGCCAAAAGACGACATTTGTTCAAAATTTCTTTTCTACGTATGTTACAATACGCTATTAGCTGTAATCTAAACTATTTTAATTTGTACTTGAAGACATAAAGCGATCTGTTACTCAGATTCATGGAAAATGTCCGGTAGAATTCTTCCTACTTGCCCTTAGAATAAATGCTAACAGTGGAAATATCATTGAATAGTTCCTCTAAATTACAGCTAAACATTTTCAGCTACTGTTTCACAGGACTCGGGCACACTCTACTTGTATTTAGGTAGTTATGCCTCATTAACTGACTTGAAAAGGAAAATTAGTTGAAGTAAAATAATAGCAGTCTTGTTGGAAAGTCACGTATTTTATTTTCAGCCTGGTTCCTTTCCAGGAAATGAGGAAAAATGAGAAAAGGCTTTGTACTCTTCTTACCTGGGAAAGAATCTTCTCTTCAACTCAAAATACAACACAACATCGTGCACATTCTCTAAATATATAAAAAAGTGTAAAATTTATAATTTATAAGTTATAACTGTTAAATTATGTTGGATATTCACGGAGTCGAATTGCACGCGCTCCCAACACCGTTCGTTCAGAGGTGGAGCAGATAAAGAGGAATCTAACCTTAGTGAGGGTTTTTATTGTCGTCAGCGGGTAGTCGACTAGTAGTGATCACAGTTAAACAGCTCAAATATGAGAACTGCAAACAGCGTTATACGGCAACTGGGAACGAACGCTAATGGAGTAAGAGGAAAAATAAACCAAGCATTTGGTACTGATATAATAAATTAGTGGACGGTGCTTTTACAGATTTAAGGACAGTGATGAATTTCTTCAGGTTTCACTACGTTTAGGCCACTCACAAGACATAGACAACGACGTACTTACGGCGCCCATTGGTGCCGATAATGACCAATATGTGAGACATTCAATTGCAGTAGAGAAACCATTCGATCACAGCTTGGAAAACTATTGGAGTACTGACTTGTGTGTCGAGGCCTTGTGCATCGCAAAGGGTCATTCTGTTACAGGACAACACGAAGCCACATGTTGCTAAGACCACCCATGATATCATTGTCCGACTTCGCTGGAAAACACTAATGCATCCCAAATATTCTCCTGACATTGCACCTTTGGATTTCCATTTGTTCCATTCATTAGCAACCATCTGCGAGAATGACAGATCTGAGCCCTCGACGAGGTCATACACGTATAGACAACTTCTTCGGAAGTTCCGCTGAGCTTTACTACCGTGTGATCCATAGTCTGCCTGAGCGTTGGAGACAGGTCACGGCTCTTGATGACTATTTCTAATGACTATCGCTGGGTACATCTTACTTCATGCCATCGGGCTTCTTTTTCTTGGGTGAAAATGCGACGTAACTTTGTTGGTTGCCTGATATCAACACTAAACCATTGAAACGAAGCAGTTTCGAAACAACGAAAACAAAATATATAATTTCAGAATATTTTATTATATTTTTCAATGTAGTGACTGTTTGTTACTTTGAGTTTTGCACACAGTATATAGTCTTTTAAGAGAACCGCTTCTGAAATATTCCTACATTTCGAGTTTGACTTCTCAAAATCTTAATCCAACGTGAAAATATATATACAAGGTAACCAAAAACATTTTTGAAGTTTTTCACGTCGCATTAATCATGCGCTCACAGAGACGAAATGAAATATCGCACGTGCCTGCCAACCGATCGGGAGTTAGTCTGATCATCGACCTTCAGTAATACCGGCACGGTGTTCACTCACAGCAGTTATGGCTCTTCCAGTGTAAAAGAGAAATGGAGGTATCAAAGCAGCTTGTTCGCGTACTTTTTTTTGTATGAGTTTAAAGTGGGCCTGTCAGCTGCCGCATCAAGTCGCCACATATGCCAGGCATTTGGTGAGAATGCCGTGAACGAACGCACTACCAGGCATTCGTTTCAGAAATTCCGTTCGGTAGATGTTTAGCCTTGCTGTTGAACCTCGTAGTGGACGACTACATGTGTTGGATGACGAGGCCCTGAAAGCAGCCATTGAGAAGGACAGTGGTTTAACGTGTGATGAACTTGCAGAAAGGTTCCATGTTTTCGCTGAAACAGTCAGACTGCACACCTGCATGGGATAGGGATGTCATACAGGTTAAGTAAGTGGGTACCATACACATTGGGGGCAGCCAACAAGGAACAACGAGTGACAGCCCGTTTGTCCTTGCTCACTCGGCACCTGAACACATCCATATTTGATCGCTTGCTCACTGGTGACGAAAAGTGGGTCCTCTATGACACTCCCAAGCGTACCAGACATTGGTTGTCGCCACGTGACCCTGTTCCTCACACCTAAAGACCTCCTCTGCACCCACGAAAGGTTATGATCTCTTTTATGGTGGACTTGTCGCCAAGTGGTGCATTATGAGCTCCTACCCCGTGGTCAGACCATCACTGCTGACCTCTACTCACAGCAGTTGCAAAGGGTGCACCGTGCATTGCGGCAGAAGGACCCGGCATTGGTGAATCGCAAGAGTGTGCTGTTCTTCCACGACAATGCCAAGCCACATGTGGCAAAGAGGACCTAGGAGACCCTTCAGCAACTTGGCTGGGAGACACTGTGCCAAACACCATATTCACCGGATCTTGTGCCAACAGATCTCCACCTGTTTCATTCCCTCGACAACCACCTCCATGGGAGATCCTTCGCCAATGAGGGAGACCTGCGGAACGCACTCACGGACTTCTTTGCGTCGAAGACCGCCGAATTTTATCACCAGTGTATTGTGCAGCAACAGGAACCCTGGCAAAAAGTGTTGGATGGTGATGGAGCTTACTTCGAAATCTAAAGGTACGTACTGTCCACTGTATTGCTCTTTGTTTATGACTACTTTAGAAAGGCAAAACAAAATTTGTTGCCTTGTATCTAAAATGTATTTTATTACCAAAACATTGATTTCGATGTACAGGAAAATTATCTTTACGATGAAAAATAATTATTAGAAAGAAAGAGGTTTTACTTGTGATAATTTGTTCCTGTATATCATTTCTCACACAAGACATGTTTAGTTACTTGTATGTGCAAGAAGAAAAGAAATACATTATATTTGTCGTAAACTTTTGCATTTACTTAATAACAAATTCATACTTTTAGTAACAACTCACAATTCTGAAACTTTTTTCTTTCATGTGTTCAAATTTATGTTGTACTGTAAATAAGAAACTTGCGAAAATTGTAAAGTAAAATATTATTCAATTTTCACTTGAAGTAAAAAAGAATGTAACTACATTAACATGGAAGAGAAACACAAATATTGTTGCAGTAGTTATTTTGCATTAAATCTTACGGAAGCAACATTTAGAATATACTATCCATAATAGTTCACAAAAATAAAACTACTTACCGGGAATTACTTGTGACCCGTTCCACCAATCCACACTGGGAATGGGTTTTCCTCCTCCAGATTCACACTCAAGAATTAACTCGGATCCTTCGATGAAAGTGCCTACGCTTTTCCCGTCTGAAATTTCTGATCCATTTTGATGCCTAACAGTGATATATTCTGGTTTAACTGAAAGAAACAATAAAAGAAGGAACAATTTAATACTCCATGAACTTGATAAATAAATTGAGAAATATATTTTTATAAGCATATAAGAGTATTGGCATGCTGATATATTATAAAAAAGATTGTTTTAGTAACTAGGCAAACCTACCTGTCGATATGTATTTTTCTGTATAAAATAGCACAAATAATTTGTTGACAGTTTGAATATTCTGAAAGATGCAGACAAGAAATACCTTGCTTTGGAAGTAATTCAAGTGAAAGTTAACTCATTTATATATCACAGTCATATTCAATCCCCTACTGGATGAGGTCTTCGCAGAGGGAGGAGATTGGTCTACTGCTCCCACGCTGACCAGACGGGTTGGGAGAGGAGAACCTAAGCTCTCACTGTGATCGTCACTATCTTTTATTCGTAGCAGGTCGCCAATTGCATCACGATGCTAGGTGTGGCACCGATCCAGACCCACACGCCTTGGAGAAAATTCTTGGCAGCGCCGGGAGTCGAAACCGGGACCCCTCAATCCGTAGTCAGACACGCTAACGACTAGGCCATCGATTGGTCATCGTATATAAAATTCACAGCCATATTCAATCCACTACTGGATGAGGTCTCTCCCGGTGGAAGGAGTTGGTTTACTGCTCCCACACTGACCAGACGTGTTGGGAGAGCTGAAGCTCTCAACTGTGATCGCCACTCCTTTATTCACAGCAGCTCCCCAATTGTCCTTACGATACTGGGTCAACACCGAAATTTTGAGCCCCGGGAATCGAACCCGTCACAGAAGTGTACGTGCGTGTGAGAATACATTCTCACTCCAATATTCTCGCTCCAATATTTTTTTAGAGTTAGGGCGACGCCGAGCAATAACTTTTGCACTCCCATTTCCACCTGATTATTAATCAACTTTTACGATCAAAATTATTTTTTGTGTGTGTGTATCTAATTACTGGTTCAAAGTTAGAGAGTGGAATAAACTTGAAGAGTACACATAGTTAACAATTAACTCACAATTTCAGACATTCTTACTGTAACTGCTCGTAGAGTATTTAGCAGAATGAAACAAACAGCAGGGTAAGATATCAATCTGCTTATCATACTAGAATATATTCGTTATTTTTTGTTGCTTCCTAGTTTAACAGCAAGCTGTGCATACACCAGACACGTTTATTTCGTAATAAATATAAGAATTTTTCCAAGATGTAGTAGAAATCTTTTAAAATAGCTTAAGAAACCTAGATAGGAGTAAATTAGTAAAATTGGTATTGTTAAATTGGGTCGATGTTCTCTTTTTGGGGAACAACACTGTAATTATGTCTATAAACTGTGATGGGCAGACATCATTATTTTAAATGTTAGGTTCGCACACGCCGTTTCACCCCCGGCACCACAATGTAAATCTTAGAAAACAACAATGCTGCCATGTTATATTTTCCTTTCATAAAGTGTACATATATAAATTATACAGACTCCAAGAAATTAAATCAATATTGTTATTTTTGAAATCTTTGAAGAATGAACGAGATGTATATCATACTGATTGGAGTTGCGAGTACGGAGTTGCAAGTTAAGACACTGTTTTGAAAAGCAAATAAATTATCATTTGCAAATGATTCAAAAGAAGCATCCATTGTTCCTAGTCTAAGCACTTACTCATAGTATTTCTACATCAGTATTATTATTAAAGCAATGTCAAATGGAAATGCGTATTTCATTGATGTGTCTTAAGATAAATTAGTAGAACATGGTGTAAATCATTGTGATACAGGTGTGATTTCCTCCACTGACGTTATCGAGTCCCGTTGGACACATTGTCAATTTCCCGAGAGGAGAGGTGTTAATTCTTTTACCTTTCATAGTTGCGTATGTCAATACATGCCAAAATTTAACCACTGTATTTCTCTAGGCAAGAGAGCGACATACTTTCCGCATTACATTTCTTTCAAGCTCCCAATCCTGTTCATAGCTTGTAAGCACGCATTATTCTCTACATTTTCTCCTCCTTTTAGGGCTACGCATTAAATACCGGTACTTGAACAACGTAAGATCCTACAGTGATTGATACAACGGACGCGGACACTTCAAGAGTCAACGGTATTCAACACACAACGCTCTCTTTATTGTTCACAACTTCACATAATACAACTTTATATTCTTCCCCAAACCACCCAGATATTCCTTCTTCTGAAGTATTCTGCATTGCCGTAGACTCCTATTAAATTGACCAGAATATGCTTATGTACAGCGACACCTTTTGTTTTACCATGAATCGAGCGGCTGAATCTCTGTTAGTAGAGTTTTGACTTTCTATCAGTAAACTCCTGGAATTCAACAGGTCCCAAAATCGGCCATTCTGAATGAGTTTTTCTAGCTTTATCCTCAGCCACACTAGGCTAATTCCGGGATGTTATCTTCAAACTAGGTCCTGATATACTGCTTTCACACATCATCTCCTCTACCCTATCACGAGCTGAGACAAAGATGCCCTAGACGCTATAAATAAAATTCAAAATTTGAACAGGGCTCCCACAGTCTCTCTCTCTGTGTTCCCAGAGTAGTCCCTGGACGAAAAGCTATATGTAACCTCTATCTCTCTCTCAGAATATCCTAAACCTCCCATAATCCAAATATAATTTCCAAAATAGATTATATAATCTTCTGACAGCTGCCTTCGAAAAAAGAACTTTCGACACTACATCTAGGATGATTTCGCACTCTGGGTAGAATTTATCAGGCGCATATAACTTCGAACCAGAGCTGAAACCGAGTCACTTTTGGTAATCCGGTCTGGCCCGAACATAGGTGATCCGGTTTGAAACCTGACCCGATTGAGCCGGTCTAGGAAACAACCAAATGAAAATTTAGGCGTCGTATTTTTCATGCTCTGGGGTAACACCTCCGGTCCTGGCCACCCCTAAAAGAAACACTGTTCCAACGAAAGGAAATAATTAAAAACTCTATTTTGGGTTTCCTCTGGGTCCTCCGGGTTACCGGGTCAAAATCGGGTTACTGGGCAAAACCGGGTCCGAAGCCTAGACCCGGATACCCGGTCCAAAACTTGACCCAAATGACCAGGTGACTCGTTTTAGCTTTGCTTCGCACCTCATTTAGACGAAGTTGAAAGAATCAAATCTAGAAAAACTTGATGCACTCATGGTATAACTGATTAGTACAAGAAATTATTTTCAAGATATCAATGTCTTCGTTCTGTTGCTGCAACTCCCGTTTCAAATGTCAACTGGTTTCGTTGTCTCTTTCATCAGCGAAGGGAAACAACAAATTTTCATCATTGCAGTGGTCATATACCGTATTGTTTTGATATCATGTTTGCAAGTAAAAAAAAAAAAAGCAGCTAGTTGGAACAGTAATCTTTCTTAAAATCATAGAACACATTGTAGTTCCTTCTAAAAAAAACTTTTTAACGTTACATTGGACGAAATTTGATAGCTACATGAACGAAAAGGGAATTTAAATTCTAATGTTAAGCTGACTTTTACCTGTCAGAGAACCAAAAAGGTGAAATAGGAAATACCACTACATGGGCACCTAATTGGCGCTAAAAATACTGTATATATTTTGAGTTCCACTCTAATAATTAGCGTTGTTGCGCTGTAATATACAGTATGTATACTCGACATTGTCCCTGAAAATGATGGAAATCACTGCTATTGCTGCCGTTGACCTCTGTATGTTAATTTTTACCGTCAATAATACCCTTCATATTGACAGCGTCATTTTCTAGTTACACGAAGTAATTATCGTTGAAGCTTTGATGGTGAAAAGTCAGTCATAAAGGGCGCTGACAACAGCCCTCGATTTTCCTCTATCCCTCGCCCTGTTTTGCATTTGCAGAGAGAGAAAGAGAGAGAGAGAGTAGGAGGAGAAACAGAGAGAAGAATCATTATCTGACAGCTCATCGTTGACATCTCGATTAACGATTAACGATATGTATTCTCTACATCCATAGATACGCTTTTCATATACATATACACATGTTAGGCTACGCCCTAAAGGTATCCTATTTTTACTACCTTTCCAAGAGGAAAAATACAGTACAACTCACTAAAACCGTCTTTTATGATGTTATTGATGAAATAAGTATAAAATAACAACTCTGCGTCTCTTGTTCAAATTGCTCTTACTGATTTGTTATGTTATGTAATATAACCATTAAGGATTATTTGGAGAACAGTAATATCATATTAACAGTAAAGTAGCAATATTTTAGAGTATCGATTACTTTTCTTTCCTAAATCAAGAAGTTTGCTACAGCTATATTATAGTTTTAACTCAGAACTCCTACAGTAATGTCTTTCTTTTAGCTGCAACCTATTCGATTTATCTTCAAGTGCATTACTAAATATTTTATCAAAGACGATCGAAGCAGTTTAAACGACGTTGTTGCATAGCCGTCAAAGACGACCGAAGTTGTTTCACCGTAGTAATTCGTACGTTGTACAGGACAGGCTAGATATTCGTTGTCCATTATCAGCATACAATCTTGTTAATTTCCTTAATATCATTGGTGTCCTCACACTGAAATGAAATTTCGTTGATACTCCTCTACTACAACTCCGTTATGTAGTGGCCAAGATCACTGACGTGCAATCAGCGTTGGACAGGAAACCAGAATCTGAGCTCTGTTAACGACGTTCATTATGATTGAGGTTTCCTAAGAGATTCATTGCCATTAAGTGAATTCCGGAATGGCACTTAGAAGAGGGACTGTAGCAGCTACTTTTCCCATGCTACACCGAGGGACGTCATCTCAAGATAGATCGTCATAATTTTCTTTTCTTCGCGCCTTGAAGAGCAATTTTCAATACAAAATTCTAACTCATAGGTACTATTATGTTCGTATCTTACTTTGGTTTGCGCTCCTCTGCCATCACTCTTGCCGACTTGTGTATTTCATTTATTTCCTTCGTCAATATCTCATTCATACCCAATAGATGTCGTAAAAGCATTCAGTTGAAGAGTAAACGGGGCGAAACAACAGAACCCAAATCATGTGAAAATGATATTGTGTTGGTACTCCATTCGATTGTGAAATTCAAAATACGATGTTGGTAAAAGAATTTATCTTTGCTCGGCTTGTAAATTTGGTGAAATTTAGGCTGTAACTTACGAAGTAGAATGTTTTGGCCCGATGTCGATTAAAAATAATGAAGCTTTTGGGAAACATCAGTTAGTTGGAAGTTGGATTCCTTTTTCGATCTCTCAATTTGGTTTACACATGCATCAGAAACGTACAAATGAATAACAGAGATTTCAATTTATTATGGTAATTTAAAATTGCAACACATTTTAGGAAGGCAAAACGAACTCAAACATAGCTTTTTAAATTTAAATCGAATAACTTCAATTTGGAAAGCTCTTCAAATGTAATTCAGATTAGACTGTAAAGTAATTTCTTCATCGTGACTTCAAGGTGCGAATGAATAAAATTTACTGACTTTTCTAGTGTACCTCTTCGTCCTTCCATCCTACAAAATAAGTTTGCTGTATCTTAAAACGTAAAAAAAGGGGAAATTAATCTTTTTTCACAAGAGAAAGGAAAGCATTTAGAAAAAAAAGTATTCAAT
>JAGDQP010026377.1:0-25983 GCA_022664845.1 Lepisma saccharinum
GCTGAGCACACTGCTGTCACCGAGGTGGACACAGTTCACCAAGCGCGGACAGATGGCGTTGGGGAAGGCTCAGGGTCTATCGGTCTCTAACGCCGGTGGTTATTATTATATATTGATAATCCATTTATCGGAAGCTCCCATCTTGTTAAGAATCAACTTCCTGTGGGGGAGTAGCTAATACTCCACACAATATATTCCCACCAGTTCTGCTACATGTGACTCAGTGGTACTTTTATTCTATACCCTACATACACTACCGACAATTAGGAACTCTCTCAAAATAGGTAGTGACGTTTTATTGTGTAAAGTGTGATGTAGTGCATGTGAATTGCCTTAGAAAGCAACGTAACTAAAATTCCTTTCCACTCTAATCTGACATTTTGTATTACCTATCTGACATGTTCGTATTTGTGCTTTATGTGTGGGTGATGGTGGGTCACTTAATTTAGAAGAAGAAAATGACACGGTATCGGGAACAGATATGGGCAGTAGCTCGATACGTAGTATCTCCGTAAATACTGGAAGCTTAAAGAGAAAAGTATATTTATCTAAATGCACGAAACTTATGCGTTATCAATCATCATTATAATCGATAATTTGTTCGATAATTCCTCAACAAGACAGTCCAGTCGTTGACGGAAGAATCCAAGAAAAAGTATGTTTCCAAATCTATCGGTAGATGTCAGCCGTGAATGTTATTCTATATGCTGGCAACAGTGATAGAAGAGACGTCACATTTTCTAAAACAAGGAAGATGGATTTTTTCAATTTGATCCAAGTGTTTTACAAGAAGATTCGTTAACTAAGTCTTTCGGGATAATTCGGAAAAGTGTTGATTATATTCCTGTGATACAAAACATTATAAAGTACAATGCTATTACAACCGAGTGGTGAAGCAGTTTTCGAAATAAACAAACGTACAACTATGAGGTACACTTAGCCTCCTATCAGACTGAGTACCAGAGCAGAGTGTCCTTCGTATTCCTGGATACCTTGGGAGATAAAAGCGGTCGAGCATAGGTGACCACCCCACCTCAGTTCGTACCGTAGGTCGAGAATATGTGGAGCACTACCCCCGCATTCTCCATTTTGACATTATTGTAAAAACACACAGTAAGCGTTACACTTTCGGTGTTCTAACAACACCTTCTTCAGACGAAACACTGATCAAACACTATCAGTTCAAAATAAGCACCAGAAGGCCAAGAGATCGTCCGCCAATCACGTCCCAGAGATCGTTTATTTTCCATAACTTTGCAACAAATCACAGTCCGTCGCTCACAGGCCACGCTCCCTAGTCAACTAAGACGCTACGCTACAACAAATTTATAACAGAAATATAACATAATAAGGAAACTGAATAGAGGCGCAAAAAATATATTAAATAAACAAACACTGAATAAATAAATAAGAAATTTAAAATAATTAACTAAATAAAAAAATAAATAAATAAGCAACAAATAAATAAATAAAAAGGAATCTTAAAGAAAAAGGGGGAGCCTACAAAACAGTCCTTATTTTCTGGAATACTTTCTCCTCTATTCTCTACCCAGTATGTCTTCCCATTCTTCATTAATACCCAACCCACCATTCCAGTTCATCACTTATCTCCCGTTTCTCTGATTCTCCTCGCTTCTTTCCACTTGCTGACCAACATCGTTTCCTCTTGTTCTAGTATCTTCACCCCTTTCCAGTCTATCTCATGCGCCTCTTCCTGTACATGTATATAAAAAGCATTTCTGATCCTCTTTAATCTGACGTCATCCTTGTGTTGTTTAAACCTCTCCTGTAATTTATTTTTCGTCTCTTCTATAGACACTGCCTCACAGTTCATATATGGAACCCTGTACACCACACTTCTTTGTTCTTCTTTCTTCATAGCACCTTTCTTCTTGTTTCTTACTAGTCCAGAAATATCAGGATTGAGGAAATGAAAGACGGGAGATTTGTAACTTCATGGTTCCAAACGAAATGTGCAGCAGGAATTTTTTGCCGCAATAGGAGTGACGTTGACGAAGTAACTAAAGAAAATTTCATAAGAAACATGGAGGAGAAAATAAAGAAGATCAGGAGAAGAAAGATGTGGAAAGGTTTGGGGAACAGTTAAAGGAGAATAGATATAGCGAGGATGACAGAAGAATTATCAGGAAGAGAAAATGGCACAAGAAGGAAAAGGAGAGCGAAGGAAAGGTGAAACAATGTGGTTTTGGATAGAAAGTGGGGGAAGAATCACTGAGAAAATGAAGCGGTTATTGGGAAAGGTAGGAGTGAAAACGTATAGGAAAGAAGAGAAGAGGTGTCTTGGACTTACGATTAGAGAGAAACAAGAAGAAAGATGTTATAAGGAGGGAAGAACAAAGAGGAGTGGTGTGTGTATATAGTAAAAAGAAAAAGAAATTACACGAGGGGCTTAAACAACACAAGGATTACGACAGATTAAAAAGGGACAGAAATGCTATTTACAAACATGTACAGGAAGAGGCGCCTGAGATAGACTGGGAAGGGGCGGATATACTAGAACAAGAGGAAATGATGTTGATAAGGAAGTGGAAAGAAGCTATGAGAATCAGGGAAATGGCAGATAAAGCGATGAACGGGAATGGTGAGTTGGGCATTAATGAGGAATTGGAAGACATGCTGGGCAGAGAGGAGAGGAGAAAGTATTCTAGAAAATAAGGACTGTTCTGTTGGCCCCCTTTTTTTAAGATTTCCTTTCATTATTATTTATTTATTTATTTGTTATTTGTTTATTTGTTGCTTATTTATTTGTTTTTATTTAGTTATTTATTTTAAATTTATTATTCATTCAGTATTAATTTATTTAATATATTTTTGCGCCTCGATTCAGTTTCCTTATTGTGTAATATTACTGTTATAAGTTTGTTATAGCGTTTTAGTTGACTAGGGGCATAGGATTGTGATTGGTTGAAATTTGTTTAGTTTTGGAAAGTAAACGATCTCTGGGACGTGATTGGCGGAAAATGTGTGCTTTTATAACAAAGTCAAGTGTAAAAGCCTGGTCAGCCTGTTTTAATTAAATTAAGTATGGATACAAGGACTCAATATAGTGATTAGTAAATAAAGATCATTATAGAAAGTACTATAATAAGTTAGTTGCTACTCTCTTCAACAGAGCATGAGAAACAATTTATTCGATTTCTCATAAATTTGACAGTTTGTATAGGCCAGACACCATATTGCAACCTGAGCCCAAACTATTGTTAGAAATGGTTCATACATGTACTGTACTTTGTTTATTTTTAAGTCTATAAAATGGGTTACCTGGACAAGTTGAAGAAAGAATAAAACACTTGTAACAACATTTTGCTTGATCCAAACAAGCTTCATCAAGCTGTTAAAAGGACAAAGGTTGATATGATCACTTATACATATATTTACTGTTACCATGACGACGAAGTTGTAATATGTCAGGCCTTCCTTATTTCTTTATTTCGTGGTTTATTTCACGTCGATAATTAGAAGAAGAATTATTTCCTTTCATAAATTTTTAATTTTATTTAAGGCCTTTAGATAATTTTTTCTGATGTCGAATAGATAATGATGGGTGAATCTGTGGAATGAAGAAAGTGTGAGGAAACGGGAAAACACCGAGGAAACCCACGCACACGGTGTTTGTCCAGCACAAAGCCCACATGGTATGAGGTGGAATCGAACCAAGGACCCCAAGCACTAGAGATGAGCGCTCTACCACTGAGTGACCGTGGAAAATATATATGTTCACTGTAGCAATCTTTTCCAAAAATTCTATTTCTAAGGAAAAAACAAAATAGCTACCGTGAGTATTCACGACGATAATAATGACGCTTGTTTTTAGGTAGAAGATTTACAAAAGGCCATTTCTGTGGAGATATTTATCATATTCAAAAGCGGAGATATTAATATCCTCGTATCCTGAGACAAAGATGTCAAAAGGGACTTAAATAAATTTTAAAAAATTAAAATCTCGCGGTAATAAATAGTATGACAAGTGACATGCGTTGTCTAATATTACATACGTAATACAATATTATTACAGCAATTATGAAACTCAGATATTAAATTACTTACGCATAATAAAAAAGTATCGCGGAATAAGACTGACAAATATTTTAAACATTAGGAAGAAATAAAGCGAAATCGTTCTAAAATAATTATTAATAAATATGATGATTTACTATTTACTCCATAATCTATCAATGGGTTCTTTGAAAGTTAATGTAAATGATAGATATATTTAATACAAACCAAAGATGGAAATTCATTCCAGATGAGCATTGATGACTAAGTTATCAATCGAATTTTCAATATATTTCAGGATATGAGTAATTACAAAGACTAGATTCCTATACTTGTATGCTTCTTAGAAATTATTAAATCCGTATCTCTTTCAGAGTAAAAGATTTATATTGGGTGTGTGCAAACGTTCTACCCGTTTTGTAGATATCACTAGCAGTCAGATTACTGACGTCACAGATGACGCTGCGATGACTTGAATCGTTGGCTGCGAAAGTGGGAACCAGTAGAGTATAGACAGGCACCGAGTGTTTTATACTAGCTCGTTCGTTCAAGGAGTTAAATGGCAAGCGATAAGAAGCACAATAAGACACTCTTTACTGTAAGAGTTTGATTCGTTAAGCTATAACCGGAACGCGCCAGGAGCCCAATGGATGATGCTGCAAGTTCTTACCACGACTAGTATATACTATCTTTTGCACGGTGTTGGAAAGGACTTTATTTATGAACAATCTTTTTTTGAATATAAATATGTCTTTATCATAAACAGAGAACAACCCACATAATTATTAAACTATGCACAGGAAGTAAGTATGAACCTTATAGGTCAATTGACGTTATATAACTTTCTGATGTATCAAACGCTAATAGTTACTCATCAATATAATACTTCTTATAAACCCACATTTCGGTGGTTTTTATTCATGCTCGACAGGGCAAACATAGGTTCCTTGTGGTTGCAGCCTCTACATTGTTCAGGAGATATTACCTCTTAGTGAAGTCTCTTCTCGGCATGATAGGTGTTTGCTCTACAACCAGTGAAGGAGGTTCCTTGCATGTATGAACTATGCAGTGTTGCTATTACATTAATGGTTTTCCTACACCCGGGAAGATTAGTGCTATTACAAATTGTATGGGAGGAGAGGATGAAGTTGACGAAACCACACGTCGTCGTTGTTTTCTGAAATTCCAGGACGGAGATAGAAGCTGCAAAGTGGATCTGGTCTTCCGTCAGTGGTTTCCGAAGATGATCTCAACCAAGCTGTAACAAATAACCCACATCTAACAATCGACTAATTAGCAGATACGTTGAAGATATACAGAACAGTCATAAGACTGCTTCAGACGCTTGGGTTCATCACAAAGTTCGATCTGTAGGTTCTCGTTACAAACGTGGATCCTTTTTTGGAACGAATTGTAACGGGAGATTAGAAGTGGGTATTGTACGGTAATGTCAAGCGTCGAAGGACTGTGTGTCGCGTTGCAGAACCTACTCCATCGATCTCAAAATAAGGACTTCATCGCAAGAAGTTTCTGTTAAGTGTATGCTGGGATGTGAATCTACTAGAACAGTGTTTCCCAACCTGAGGTCCGCGGATCCCCAGGGGTCCGTGACAAGCATGTAAGGGGTCCGCAATACTTTGTCATGTAACGAGAATTTACTTTCCGATATTTACATCATATTATACAGATTTCTTTTTATAAAGACCACGAAAGCCAAGTTAAAATCGAACCCAACAAACCCAAAGCAATACAGTAAATAAAGTGAATGAACACCATTTAATTGTCTGATATGAAGGGTACAGGGAAAAAAGGGGGAATGTGGATGAAGGGTGATTTCTCACAAAACGCACATTAAGACCAATTCCCTCATTTACTCCCGTGTGTTTCATATTATTAAAACAGCTATAACTTAATTTTTTGAGCTTTTGTATCAACATTTTCTGAGAGGTTAGTTGTATTTGTGTAGTACTTCTTACGAGTAGAAACCCATTTTTTAAATAAAAATAAATTGAACAAAAATTTCTTGGTTTGTAAGCCCTGTGTAGGCCGTGTACCATAATTGAAAACAAGGAAATAGTCTGAATTTCTGTTAATTGCTTTTCGACTCTTTTATCGGTTTTGTCGTGGAGTGGCGATTCATCCAAACTCTTTTGTTGAAGCTCAAGAGAAGTTAAAAGGAGGGACGTGCATCTGACGACAGAAACATGAAGACCTTTAATCTCACTACCACTTGCAGTCTTTTAGTCATCGCCAGAATCTCCCTTAACTCAAAAATTTCACTGCATTGTGTAACGAGACGGGAAGAGATCACGAACATTACATTTTGATGTAAGCTGGCTATCTCATGGAAGAGTCCTGACTCGCTTATTCGAGGTCATGATGAGGTGATACTTTTTCTGGTTGATACAAAAATAGAACCAAAACTAAAGAACTTCAAGCTTGACGTTGAGCTCTCCGAATCGACAGTAAGGAATACGATTCCTTTCCCAAGCTGAACGATTTTCTGTCGGCAAGTGAAACAAAACTTTCGAATGAAAATTTGGGAACATGAAGGAACATTTGCTTTCTTTGGATTCTCAGCTGAGAGATTAACTTCCGGTTCCCCACGAGAAAAACAATTGGATGAAGAATCTTCTTTCTAAACAATAAAAATTAGTTGTCACCAAATGAAGACCAGCTTATTGAGTTGTCCTGCGATTGCTTCTTGAAGATGATATTTCCCAGTTTGTGTTTACTAGGAATGATAGACTTTTGGATTTATCCACGGTCTTTGTATCCTGATGTTCCGAGGAAGGGAATTTCACATCTGATGTCTTTCGGGACTACTTACTTGTGTGAGTCAACATTTTCTGTACTTGTTTGTATGAAAAATAAGTACGGAAAGAGACTTGATCTGCGCCTGTAAATATCTACTTTTAAGCCACATATGAAAATGTTGACAGACGCAAAACTACTGTCATCACATTGAAAAATAGAAAAGAAACAAACTCAATAGTTTTTACTATTATTGCTATTAATTGGCGTATTGCAGTATTGTTAGCAAAGCGTATTCAATTGTACTTTCGTGTATTGGAATTGTACATCTTTTTTAAGCTGTAGATAACGCAAAAAAGATCTACTGATACTTTATGTATAATGTTTTCCTTGGTTGTAGGAGCAGGGGTCCGCAAAAAAACTAGTAAGTAATCAAGGGGTCTGCAGCCTGCAAAAGGTTGGGAAACACTGTACTAGGAAGTAATCGTACCTAACCAAATAATAAATGCCAACCTCTACGGCCAACAATTGGACAGCCTGAAAGGAGAACTGATATCTAAGCGGCCAGCACTCGTCAATTGCCAAGGCGTTATCTTCCATCATGATGAAAGATCTTATGGTGTTTGCACCCCTCGGCAAAAATGACTAAACTTTGCTTTGAAAACGAACTATCACGTTTTTCGCACATTACAGAACACCTTTGTTCGTTAAACCTTTGATGAATGAAAGATGTAAGAATGACATTACCACACTTTTCTGGCTCTAAACCGCAGGAGTTTTATCGCCTTGGAATTAATTTCCTACCAGACAGATGGAAAGAGGTCATACATAAAGATTGGAATTATGTGTAGTCAACGGTGCCTTAATTTTTGTGATCTCTGGCTTTCTGTTTTGTCCCCATAAACGTGTAGAACATTTGTATACGCATAATATATTAAAAGTGCCATCGGCAGAAGTCATAGGAAGGTTAAAGTAGATCTGAGTCCAGGACTTAAGCCCAAGCAAGAATGTGGGAAGGAAGGTCACCAAGTGTTGTCTACGTGCACATAGGTCTGTTTTTTCTTCAATCTTTTAACTTTCTTGTTAAGTCGTTTTAATGTAACTCTTTAACTTTCATCTTTTAGTCATTTGATAAAGCTTAATCAGATCTAGAAAATATTGGAACATTACTTTCTTATCAGTCAATCTGTCCAAGTATGTTGTTTAAAATGTACTTGAAACATTCTAGATGATGATACATAGTATGTGCATAATGGACAAGCATACTTTGATTTCAAATCAAACATATCTTCAAATCTTCTGAGGTGATCATATACAGCAAATTGAAACATTAGCTATTATCTTTATTAAGGAAAGGTTTAGATATATTTTATTATTAAAAATTAAAACAATCAGTTCAATTTCTTCAATACTATATGTTCCATAATAGTCTAATATTAGCGAAACAAAGTAGAAAAAAATGAGAATCAGTTTTAAACAGGGTTGAAAAATAATCATGATTTTTTTCAAAAAATCATTTTTGTTGATTATTCTTATTTAAATCAAAAATTTTTATTTAAAAAACTTGTGGAACTGAAAAAACAACTAACTTAGTTTTTTCTCTTTTCAAATACCTTAACCAGTAAAAAATTTAAGTAAAATTCAAGTGTTCGCTACAGAAGATAGCCATGAGAAATAGGCAGTTATAAACAACAATTTGTAATAATTTTGAAAAGGAATGAAGATCTTCACTTATTATGGTATATATTACAAAGGGAAATTAACATGTAGAAAACTTCTACGTTATTTACGTCGATACACGATGCATGAAGTGGTTTCACAGGGGGTACACACCGTAATAAAGTTCAAAAGAGAAACAACTTACAGTATTCCTACGGATCAGCTTTCCTTCTAAAATGGATTTTATAATCGCAATTGGCTCTTTTCTCCAGTCTACATCTTCCCAAAGAAATATTCTAGGATTTAAGTTTACTAAGATAAATTTTAGTTCATTTCACTTGGAGTTTTCAGCCCTCAAAACTGTACTATCAATTTGGGAACACCCTATAACAATATTCTATAAAGTATGAAAACTATTTCGGAGCCGCTGTCGCTTAGTGGTAGAGCGCTCACTTCTGATCGTGGGGTCTCCGATTTGATCCTGGCTCGTGTCATGTGGATTTGTGGTGAACAAAAACTGTGTGCGTGGGTTTTCTCAGAGTTCTCTCGCTTCCTCCACTTTCTTGATTCCACCAATTCTCCCATCATCATCCATTCGGTCCGACCCAAAGTTGCCTAAAAGCCCTAGGAAACATTCAATTCAGTGAGAGCTATTTAATGTATCAAGTCAATAGTGGAGCAGCTTTACACTTTCAGCATACACATAGGTAAACTTTATACTTCCATTGAGTATAAATTGCTTTTGAGCAATTCGTGAAGAAATCAAATAATTTGATACAAATACACAAAGTATGTAATGTTACGAAACAGCAATTTTTGTTTTGTAAACAAAAGCGGGATTTCTGTTTTCTGTGTGTTCGTTTTCATATCTACTACAAATTAAATATATTTATAATATAAATTGTAAACTGAAAATGTCAATTGGGTTCCTATGTTCTCTTCTAAAATTTCGCGTGTAATATGAAATGAACCAATCACATAGCTTATTAAACTTCTACGTCGATCATTGGTTTTGATTTACGTCATAAGAACCTATCATTACATAAGGGCTAAAAGGTTAATTTCAAGCTTATGATTCGAACTATATAATAATTTAAAATATTGCACTTTATTTCTACTTTTAAAAAAATATATAATTTTGATTTAAAGCACGGATTTAAAAAAAAAATAAAACCTGATTGAAATCACTTTGATTTAAACCAATCAACCTTGGTTTTAAACCACACACAATTCTTTTGAAATACACAACATCTTTTAAGGAGATCTAAATTGTCTCTCTACGTTACAATAACCATTTTAATACTTCAAATATATACTAACTATTTTATACTTTATCGTATGATTTGAAGTCAGTAATGCTGTGACGATTGCTTATAGTATTTTCCTAGGAAGTTTCAATACTTTTATACTTGAAAATATTTGAATGGAGTGATCGATTTCTATCATTTCCAGAAATACGGAATAATTTCTCAAAACGAGTATTTCTCGTACGTTATTCGTATTCAAATTTCAGGCTGAGTGGATATTTAGGAAAACAGGCTGCAAAGTTTTTTGCAAAAAGAAGGAAAACCCAACCGTAGCTGAGTTAGTAGGGCTTTGACTTAAGATTCGAGTAGTCCTCGGTTAGATACCAGAGGCCGACCATAAGGACTGGGATTTACCAGTGTATTTCCTCAACCACACCAACCAAATGTAGTAATGGTATCTTCAAATTAGTTCATGGCTAACTCCTCTCATGCTCTCCCTTCCCTATCCCGGTGTGAGCCATTGTTGCCTAAACGTTATATATAAATTCAGTTCAATTCCCAGCTATAGTCCCCGATTATCAAACACTGTTCGAATGTGAAGAAGGTACAATGGGGAAGATATAACTTAGCGTAAAGTTGAAAGTTAGAGACTGGCTGCGGGTGGTCTTGGTCTGAGGCGTTAGGTGGACTTGAATCCCGGCTGGGGCGTAAATGTTTAGAAACTTAACGGTTTAAAGAATCAAGACGGGCGAAGTTATTATTTATTTAAATATCCTAAAAAAGATACATAGTAATTTATTGTTGCTGAAGAAAGTTGGGTCCGGTACTTGTATACGTGCACTGACCAAATAAAAGAGCAATATTCAATTTTGAGTGAGACTAATTCACTGAAAACGAGTAACGAATTAAACTTGTAGGCTGATTTCGTTAATTCTGTGGAGCACATATAATATGCACAAAGCACTACCTGTTGTTGAAGAGAATACATTATGAAATGCTTGAGTTAGAGTTACTAAAAACTCGTTTAGATTTCTGAAAAAGAAAAAAAAAGTCTATCATTTCATTACTTGCAGTTTACTAACATGTTGCTTCTTTAAATACTAACTAATTAACTTACGTGCTTCTTGAAATACTAACAAGAAACACCTTACTAACATACGTTTACTGACTCATAACTGAACTAAATCATGGTAATCAAATTCAAAATCACGAGACGAGAAGAGCATGTTAATCTCCCCTATAACTGTTACCAATATCCTCGTACCAACAATTTTTCATAGTATAGATAATAGGAATAGGCCACGGTATTTAGTTTAGAAATTTTTAAACGATGTTAAAAACTGTTTTGCTAATTCAGTTCCCAACCAAATGGACCACATAAACAATGTAGACAAACAGACAAATATGTTTTGAAGTTCTTGTGTTTTTTTTTATTTTCATCATTTGCGTGCTACTTCATCGAGAATGGATTTGATGTGAGTTTGAAAGCTTGGAGTGCTACTTCCTCCAGAATGGATTTGATGTGAGTTTGAAAGCTTGGAAGCATTAAGTATGCGAACAAAGGAGTCATGAATAATCCACAGGATATGCAATAATGATTAAATCATAGCCCACCAGCATGTATTAGTTTCCTTCAAGGATCTCAAAATTTATAAACTACCACAGAGGCAATTTTAGACATTTATCTGTGAATATATATATATATGATATCGCTAAAATAATAGCGCAAACATCGGGAGGTGATTATTTAGCTCAACACAAGTATCTCTTTTACGTTATGTTTATGTTGGCGAATACATCTGCTTGCTCTATTAAACCACTTAATTCCTTAAATATGAAATCCTTAGGTTGCGAAACCTGTCCATGGGGTACTTACTACCTCAATCAAAAATAATGCTTTGAGTGTAATACCACTGTGTGTCGATTTATTACGTCATTTGTGACGATGCAGCCGTGGTTTGGTGCGCTTGTATCTCCTAAACAATATAATTTTGAATTTCAACAAAATAACTATTTGTTTTGTTTTGTTTTCATGTAACTTCATGAGTAAAATTTATTTTTATTTATTTATTTATTTGTGCACCTTCAACAAAGATGTACATCTCCAGTTAAAGAAGGCATATACAGTTTACTATTACAAGATACTGTAATACAAAAATAAATTCAAAAATAGAAATAAGAACACAAATTGACAACTTCATATATTTGAGGTAAGGCATCCGGTTGTTAAAAAAATGACAAATCTTCGGAATTCCAGAAGATCTGCCATTTAGGTCCTCGATGCCACCTCATTCTTTCAATAACTTTTTTTTTGTAGGTCGACGTCACGATTAGTGTCGGTTGCTGTCAAAGAGGTGGCTCAAAGTTAGCTTGACGGTGGCGCCCGCCAAGTCAGCATTTGAGCGGCAAAAGGACGTTGGCCCAACGTATAGATTTAACGTGATCGCTAGGCCTGAGCCAAAGTTGCCTAAAGACATTACAAATTAAATTCAAATATAACTAAGGTGGCTGCCGACTTGGTGGGAAATTGCAAGTGGACATTCGTTGACTCAGAGGCGATACTTAACTGGATGATATCCTGGCTTGCAGTAGGTGGCTCGACTGCTGAACCCGCTCATTTGACAACGCAGCCATCTATCAGCAATGTTGTCAATTACTAGACGAAGCAGGATGGAAGAGAAAAAAACACGAATCAGTCTTCATAGCTGGTCTACAGTAACTTTTGAATAATTCATGTGGTAACATACATTTTAGTTTTCTACAGATACATACGAAGATCCCTTTACAATATATGTGCGTCAAGCAAGCACAAAATGCAGGCCGTAGGCGCAGAATTATTCTTGTACCACATTAATTCTACTTAATAAGATACTTATACAGGGTGATCGAAAAGTCGCGCACATCACAGTAATGCCTTGTTTAGATTACTAACATTTTACGATGGTAAGGTTTACGGGTAAAACTAACTTGCGTTCAGACTACCGAACTTAACTTGGTTATCGTGCTTGTTCTACCATTGTGTGTAAAGAAACAGGAAGAGGTTTCTGTAGAGTAAAGAATCTGCTTGTTACAAGGGAGATGATTAAAATTTTAAAAATGAACACAAATGAATTGATTGGAGCATCACATTTTGTAGATTAGTTCTGCCATCATTCCTTTATACTTTACAAGTGATACGCACCACTCGGATACTATATATTTCGATAAAGAAAGAAATAAACTCACGAAGTGAGCCCCGAATAATGACTAACTTGCGTTTAGACAGCCGTTTCTTACTAACGTTACAAGATAACCGTCGTAAGTTGACGCTAGTTACATTTGAAACCCGCGTTAACGGTAACTACCGTTTACATTACTAAAATGATCTTGGTTAACGTTAACATGGTAAGATGTTAGTAATGTAAAGCCCCTCGTACACGATTCAATAAACATAGAATCAAATTCTTGAACAAGTAGTTGGATGAGTGCGTACACGATCCAACTGGAATAATCAAAGGGTTGTATCCAAGTAGTGTTGAAAGTGCTTGGATGGTGCTCGTACACAATTCGATAAGTTAAGAGGAAGTGTGAAGGAGCCAAAAGCACATGAGTCGATTTGCTCTTTCTGCGTTGAAAGCGGGAACATGGAGTGAATGTTAAACATGAAATGCGTCGCTTTTAATAAAATAATAACCTGGTTAACGGCTGCGATTCCGTAGTTGGTGATGCCTCGAACATCGACTTTTTATTGCTTTATTCAAAACTCTTTTCAATCCTTATAAATTTCTATTTATTTCCGGTTACACGCACTTCTATAAACATCTAACGACAACTAACAACCCAAAGTGAAAATGCATATTTTATTATTATTTCGTTACATAGGCACTCCAGTTGACCAAGATAGCGCCATGTGGAGGCATACTTCGTGTAGGAATAGATTTATTTGCGTTCATTACTACATGCAGATTGTAGGGATGCGGCAGAATATTAATAGCATTGCGTCGTATTATGAATGACACATTATTTGCTACAAAAATCATGGCCACAATGTTGAATAAGCAAAGGCGGGTTAAAGAAGGTTAGATTTTTTATTATATGCGATGCATGGTTTAATGTGCTCGCTCACCAACGTGGAAGCAGCCAAGTAGTTCCAAGTACTTTTCGCTATTCATGCACGGTTTAATGTTCTCGCTCACCAACGTGGAAGCAGCCAAGTAGTTCCAAGTACTTCTCGCTATTTCATACACAAATTAATGTGCTCGTTCACCAACGTGGAAGCAGCCAAGTAGTTCCAAGTACTTTTCGCTATTCATGCACGGTTTAATGCTCGCTCACCAATGTGGAAGCAGCCAAGTAGTTCCAAGTACTTTTCGCTATTTCATGCACGGTTTAATGTGCTCGCTCACCAACGTGGAAGCAGCCAAGTAGTTCCAAGTACTTTTCGCTATTTCATGCACGGTTTAATGTGT
This sequence comes from Lepisma saccharinum, assembly GCA_022664845.1. Classification (NCBI taxonomy): domain Eukaryota; kingdom Metazoa; phylum Arthropoda; class Insecta; order Zygentoma; family Lepismatidae; genus Lepisma; species Lepisma saccharinum. The sequence goes on from JAGDQP010026377.1 coordinate 14,126, forward strand.
TCACTCACCAACGTGGAAGCAGCCAAGTAGTTCCAAGTACTTTTCGCTATTTCACTCTAATTTAATACTTCCATGACTCGAAACTTTGTTATATTTTAAGTTAACACTTTCACATACGTTGGATAAGATTACATTGTTTTGTGCCGTATCGTAAAGTGTACCCAGATACTTCTATGTTTAGCAGCTTTGAACTTCCTACATACAGTAAATAAAAACTTGACCTTTCCACATAAATTATGAGCAACTCAGTGGCACTTTAAATATTAATATCCTACTGCTTCTAAATACAATACGAACTTTATTAGGAATTATAGTAAACCCTCTGTATCAATTTCTACTGCAATAGTGATTGTACAAAAAATTACAGAAGAAACATCAGGTACACTTTACCTCAGCAAGATGTGATGGAATTTCTTGTAGCGACACTTTATTTTATTTTATTTTGATTTTCTGATAATATCTTTATTTCGCATCATAAAAACAAGGCTTTAAAAATTCCCTGCTCCATGTTCACAACTTAATTTTTAGCATTCCGGAAGCACAGTTGTCACGTGTTCAAGTCACCAGCGATGTAATTGGTAGATCATTGCGTTGAATTCAATAAAAATAGGACAGGTTCTAACTCTAAATAGGACGAATTGGATGAGAAGACTTGAATTCAAGAGATTTCCTGTGTGGAGTCTCTGACTCGTGACGTCATTTTCATCCAATTGCTTGTTCAACGCTCTTGTTCAAGCTTTATTGAATCGTGTACGAGGGGCTTAAACAAGGCATAAGAAAGTAAATTTTGTTGGTTTAATGTACAATCAACGAGACATGCATACAATAGTTACTAATAATGTTTATAACCTTACATCGTAGAAATGCAAAAAATCAAACAATTTCTTTCCAACATATTCTTAAAATGGTTAACTTGTTCAGTAATGTATGCTCTAGCTCCTTTTACTATGTTTGAGCCCACTTTGTGGAGCGCCTTGTTCGATTTGCCGTGGGGGATACCAGGGTATTCCCTGGTGCGTATAAATTTTATCCCCGATTGTTGATTCCGATTATCATCCCAACCTGGGATAAAATCTTTGTATTTCTACCCAAACTAGTAGTATGTTGCAACTAACCAGCAACCACTAGTGTTAGTATCCCCCCTTCGTAATTTATCACAAATCGAACACTAAATGCTGTTAACCGCCGTGGTAATGTTCCTCTTTAGGCCCTCCAGTGTATGCGGTATGTTTTATAGACGATTCCTTTAAGGTACCCCCAAAGGAAACAAATCCGATGACGACAAATCGGGTGAAGAAGGATAGAAACGGTCATCTTTCTAAACGATACGCATACAGCAAACATGATATGCACGAAGGTGGAACTTTTTCATCTCTTCCAGGGCACTTTTGACCGACATCGGTCGGCAATGAAATTAAATAAATGATCGGTCGGTAAATAATGAAATTAATTATTGGACTGTTTCTTTTTTTATTGAAACGTAATAAATAAATTCATGAATGGATTTTGGCCCTGGCCCTGTATCTGTTCCAAGCAGTGGGCCAGGTCAGAAAATGAAATGCACCCCTGAATAAACGTCATAATGACTGATTGATTGAATTATTATGATCGTCCTAAACAACCTGTTCATCTTGTAAGGACAAGACATACAGTTTCTAATTAAGTGGACTCCCAACAGTGTTTCTTTCAGAGGGGTGTCCGGGGAGTTATTACCCCCAGGTTCAGTCAGTCACCCCCAATTAAAAGCAACAATTTGGGTTCATTCATTGTTCTACTAGAATTAACATCCTCTCTCCTCTTTAACCTCCTTTAAAGATCTAGAATACCCCCCAGAACTTTTCCTGAAAGAAACACTGGCTCCGAATCACTCCGTTCAACAGACTTACACACGACGAGAATCCGTGACCAAGTGTACTAAAATGTTATTCGTATCTGTGTACTTTTCTGTGGAACATAATTTCTATGAAGTTACGTTATCACACATCTGTCATTACCATGTCTCCTTGGCTTTCATTGCCAGATACAGAGAAGTAAGCTCACACACGTCACGTGTTCATTTCTTCTTCAGCATAATTTCGGTGCTGAAAATGCAACATATCAAATGCACATAAACTTAACTCTTGTTCTGAATTACAAATTTATGTATAACTGTATGACGTTGTGTATTTCCTGTTGATCTCAACCAAGATAGCAGAAGGCGATAATATAACCTCTCCTCTTATGTACCGATGTGCACAGTAAATGATAAATGACCAGTTAATTCTTCTACGAGACCTTTGGAAAATTTCATGACTAAACATTTTTTGAACAACTTAAGTCAGATTCGGCAGTAGTCATTTTGCGTTTTGAAATTCAAATTATTTAACTTCAAAATCGAACGAACGAATCGTCCCTTCACATGGACGAATATTACAAATAAAGTCGTTTTCGACTGCCACCATCTTGAATTTCCGAAGTCAATATTTTTGACAACAGAATCGAACTCCGTTCTATTCATAAGCTGAATTACCTTTGGTGTTTGTCGGTATTCAAGGCTAAATCGCTGTTCCAAAAATACGACACCTATACCCCCTTGGGAGAAGTTGACGTTTGCCCCCCCCCCTTCCCCCCAGTATTTTGCTTTGTAACAAACAATTCTCTGAAAATGGTAATACTTCTTGCACTGATAGTTCTACGAGAGAGTTGGTAATAGCAACGCGAAGTGACACTTGCAGTCACAGGAAATAGTTGAATTTTGATGTTTATAATCTGAAACCCTCTGCACCTAAGCAGACTCGTAGCCAGCCGGAAACTTTAGGGGGACTAGTCAATATATGAAACATGTTCCTTTGAGGTACGAAATTGATAAAGAAAAGCGTGGTTGCATAACAAACATAGGTAAAATACACAGATTTCAGTGAATTTCCTACTTTTACTAATATCATGACCCGGTTAGATGTCAGTGATTACGTTTATTATCTGCACTCTACGGAAAGTCGTCTTATTCGCGCTTACTTCTACCCACATTTACTCCAGAATGTCTGGGAATCTCCTTCTTCCTTTGGGGCATCCTTTGGACATCCATTGCATAATTTTGGAATATTCAGTTTTGAATAGAGCAAGACTCAATTCTTTGAGGGTGCCATCAGACATTATATATTAATTTGTGCATAAGTAATAACATAAATATGTTCTATTTGTCTTTTCTTAATGGTATTGGAATTATCAAGCTTTGGATTTCATTTCCCCACACTTTCGGAACCATATAGCGCCGAAACTAAGCATTTGTATGCATCCTCGACAGTCTATACGTTTTTCTCTTATTTTCGTAAAAAGAATTTCATGAGATAGGTATGTCGGTGCTGTATACATATTGTATTACCTTGCCGCAAATATCGCACCGCCGATAAGGCATGATTACGGAAAAGTAATAGACAAACAGTAACGTGGAACGGCTAGATATATTAGACTTGATTTAACCCAGGCCCGTCACCAATCAAAATCTTTTGAAAAGGTACCGGTCCTGATAGTAGAGGGATCAATTCATTGATCTGATGAAGTATCACACTATTATTGAAAACTGATCTACAAGCATGGCATTATTATTTCCAAAATTTTAAAATAGCTCAAATTTGGAATAATCTACCTATTTTTCTTTTTAATTTGAGACGACCAGACCAGTGTCGGTTTCGATACTAGCCTACAATTTCAGTTGCCAAACCAACATGTGATTTTACTCAACCTCCTTCTTATAGTCTGACCATTAGAGAATCGAAGCCCGCATCCTTGGAATTCAATCAGCACTTCCTTTCACTTATGCGTGGGAAGATTCTTATTGAATTGAATTCTATTTATCGCCTTTAGGTGTCTAAGGCTCAGGCCGGTATAGCGGAGGGGAAAGCGAAGATTCTTATATTTGGGCTGATGTGTGTAGTAGGTTCAGTGGAAACTACTTGTGTAGATTCTCCAGTTAAAAGGACGTCGCGCCTCATGAATAATTCTGGACCCTAATAAGCTTTTTTTTTATTTTAAGCTCAACTGCTTCTAGGAACGATATTTTGGATTCTGCATTGTGACGTTTGTTCTTCTGTCTCTTACAAACCAAATATTATATCGATATTAATAGATAGATGAAAGACTTGTTTTGTATCATTGTTATTTGGTTCTTACATTTCTTTACGAATTGAATCAATTCCTTTGACCCAGCTTTTTTTTGTATATATATATATATATATATATACATACAAAATAACAAAAAGAGGATTTCATTTTCTCGTGTTCATCGTGAGTAAAACTTTCGGAAATGTCATTAACCGTGATGTTTTCAAAAATCCATTTCGTTAGATTGTGTTTCTGTCGTGTTTTTTTTCGCTAAGTATAGCAAGTGATAAATGTGCTATCTTTTTACCTAAGCGGCAGATCCTTTCAGGTCGGTTGATTTTTCTCCATTTTTCAATTTCTCCTAGCCAAAATTTCGGCGGAGAATCTTTGTTGCATTATTTGTTAATGGAAGCTGTATGGATTTTTTTTTTAAATTTATTTTTTTATATATTTTTTTAAGGAGTTGAACAACCCCTAAGGTGCTTTTATATGTTAAACTATCTCTATATTGTTAGGGGAAGTTTGCAGAGTTCCGGTGGGGGTATCAGTTGTTTGTCCCAAGCTGGAATCGACTTAACCAGATATTTGTCTGTGTTAGCTACGCTTTTTATTGAACAAAGAAGTTAAGTTGATGGCGTAGGTAGACTGGTAATTTATGGAAGTAAATACTTCAATGATTTTTATTAGAGTATATATTTATATAGGGAGAGCATAGTTGCCTTTAAATGAAACTAACTTCAGGTGACACCTGCAAACATATCCCATTTCTTCTCTAATTTTATAAAAATTGGACCTTCCGAACCGCACCCGGTACATCTAACAATAAACTTTTATTATCAAAAGACGTTAATTCATGTTTGAATATCATTTTGCTAATATTACGTACATAAGAAACTTGCAAAACGAATTTGAAACTTTGTAAGGGCTCGTCAAGGGCAACTCTTCTGAAATTTACTATAGGAAAGTACTTCTAGAACTATGTATAAAGGGCTGACTTTTCGATTCATAAGATTTGCATTCGATTCGAAAATAATGGGATAAGAAATACTGTATAAAAACATACATTTGTACTAATAATATACATTTAAGAGCACATCAAGTATATATTTGACCTCTATTTTTTCATACATGTATGCAAAGTATTGGAACACCATGGTAGAGAACTAGGAGAAATTTAGGGGAGCTATTCCCCGCCCTGGCTACTGTCTGCACCTAAGTACTACAATTTTCGAAAACTGGATTACAAGGAATCGTCCGCAGGACGCTGAAAAGCACTTTCAGTGAGTTCCGTGTTATTTAAAGACTAGATTTCACTTTCCACATCCTTGTGTGCAAAACAATCGTATGCGAATAAAAAAAAGTCATAAAAGCGTATTTGTTGAATGAGGAAATCGACCCAATCTGTATATACTATAAATAAATGTCATTTTATCCATGTATGTATGTTCCACATCTCCTCCTAAACGATTGGACTGATTTGGATTTGCACATTTATTTTTCTGTAACTTTATTTATGGCCTTTAGGCATCTAAGATTCAGACCGGGGACAGGGGAGAAACCAGGATGTGGAAAAGCAGCGATCCTGGCCTTACAGAAGGTACCTTCCAGGCATTCAACTGAAATCAGGGAGACCTCAGTATTTTGGTGCTGAACTTTTTGGCGCTACCACTTCATCAAGCCGCTACTGAAGAAAACTAAAATCTAAACTGACATTGTCTTGAAAATATAAAAACAACAAGACAACTTGTTCCGAATGCTTTTGTTCTTTTAATTCTGTGTAAGAAAACATATCCATCGCCGCAGTAAGATCACGGAATTCCGAAACGGAAAATGTTAAAGATACATAACCGAACCTGACCTTACCTAACCTCCACTAAGCCATGGTCACTAAAAATGAAAGAAAGCAATTATTAATAATAAATATGAGCAGATAAAAATGTATTTTGAAACAAAGAAACGAAAGTGTAACTACACATAACCGCACCTAACTTTACCTAACCTCCGCTTGACATAATCTACGAAAAATGCAATAAAACAATTATTAATAATAAATATTAACAGAAAAAAATGTACTTTGAACGAAAAAACGTCAAGCTCCCATCGGAATTCGAACCGCAGTTCTTTCACTCAACAAGCCGATGCCTTAACCATTAGGCCACCAGGGCGACCTTGCAAGCGGTCATTTCAAACCTATATTTAAATTACACGCGTGTTTCGTAACAACTCTACGAGATGACGGACGCAAGAGATCCTTACTGCGGTGATGGCTAGTTGTAAGGAACAGTACTTTCACAGACAAACTAAGCATGTTTATTTCTGCTACTTTTAGTTTCTCTCTCCATTGCAAAGTGATAATCAGATTTTTAGTGTGGGCGTCTCCTGTTTTAACGAAGTTACAAATTTAGATGTGTTTTCAAAGTTCTCTCGAAAGAAATGTCCAATAAATATCGTTGTACAGTATATTTACAAAGTTAGGCCCGAAAATGCCCGAGAAATATCGTTGTATATTTAAAAATTTACGGCCCGAGTCCAAAGTGATCGATTTTGTGGCACCAAACTACATCCAAGTACATCTATCAGAGATTACATCCTCGTCCATTAAATTACCATGGTAACCAAGGGTAGGTTTCTTCTTGATTTGAATTCCAAAACTGCCGATGAGTCAGCATGTATTGATGTAGGCCTATACTGTGTGTTAAGATATTACGTTATTTCTGGCAATGCCTCGCGACGTTTGGGCGTCTTGATCGAAAACTGCGCATGGCTTTACATTCCACCAAATGAACTGTTTTCAGGTTTGAGGAATTGAACCTTCAATACGGTTTACCCTGTATAAAAGGCCACGAGTTGTCCGTACTATACACTATGCATGGAATAAGGTTCAAATGACCTCGGATCTATGACCTTGGATCTTTCATTGGGCAGTATTTTCCTCCTGTCAAGATACGTATTGTTGTATAACGGCGCCACTATGATTCGTGTAGAACTCTCATTAGTTTTTTTTTTTCTCTCTCTCTCATATACACACACACATACTTGTACAAAAACTCACTCATAGACAGAAAAGCATCAGATTGCTTGTACAACGACGGATTACCATAGAAATGTTCCAAATGCGTTTACATTATTACTATCTTTTAACACACGAAGTATCATCTTATTTAGGTGAGCGAATTTTGCAGTAATGTAATCCGTGAACGTACTAGTCAAAGTAACAACTACTTTCAATTCACTTTTTTTTTCTGCTGTTCCATTAATTCGTTTTTCTGCATGTCTACAGTAAATAGTTAAACACTAAGATAAATTTTTATTTTCAGGTAACATAACGCTTCCAAATGTTTTTAAAGATTGCATTTTGCAAATAAAGTGTAGATACAATTAATGAAATTTCGAAAGGATTTTCTTAATTAACAGAGACAATGTTTAATAGGTTTTAAAAGTATTTGCCTGCTGAGAGAGTTATGTGCGAATATTTACGTCGCGAAAGCACTTGAAGATTTTTCCCTTAAACATGTTGTCCACAGTAATCTTGACTCAAAAATGAATTAACTATGTAGATCACCCCCACCATCTTGGTATGACCTTTCCATTGATTTACATGGTAATTGTTTTATTCATGGACGTAAGAATATAATAGGACTAGTAACAAGTCAAAATTTATGGGCCGGAAGTGCGCCTTGCCGCCATGTTGAATTGACCAAAACATTGCAACTGGCCATAAGAAGTAATGTTAATTGAGCCACATTTAATTACAAATATTAAATTTATGTGAAATAATTTAAGGTATGTGAAGGTTGCGTCAGATGAAGCCGACCAAGAGGTACGGGTGAGGATAAACACGTAAGCAATATTTAAGTTTTTTCTTCAATAATAATAGTGAAATAATATCAGATTTCAAGATTTGAATCCCTTGAGAAGGAAGTGTATTGCAATAACACTTATTTTATAATAATTAGTAGTTAAGGAGAAATTTAGATAATTAAAATGTATTTGCACATTCACAATATCGTCTGCTTTCTTTCCAGGAAGTATGCGCGATCCGCCATGTTGGAATGACAAACTGCACTCTCAGCCGTCCCATTTTTATAACATTGAGTGAATTGTTTGTTACTAGTCCTATTATATTCTTACGTCGATGGTTTTATTCATTTTATGCCTGTCAGAAATAGAATATTCAAGTTCCGAGTTCACGAATTTGTCTTGGTGGTTATTTTGACTCTTGTATAGTTTTGGTTTGTGAAATTTCTTCAAATATGTAAGTATAATGTATTATTAATAGTTTGCTATATAAATCACAATATGTCAAGGGGAAATTACACTATTCGTGTAAAAAAAATTGCATTTCTACAAAATAGCACGAGTACAAGATAACATGACAAGAAACTAGGCGAAAACAGAAGTTAAAATTTACACTCCTGAGAGATATAAGACGAGTAAAACATTCCCGATGTAAATCAATGGAAAGTGCGTACCAAGATGGCGGAGATGGTCTACAACGTTAAGCTTACTTAAGGCCGCTTTAGACGATAACATTTTTGCTACGAGGAATCTTACGATTAGCAGTAGTGCCAGAGTGTGAAAGCAAGAATGCTACAATAGGGCAAGTTGCTATGGTATAAATCCATAACTTTTTTCGTTTTACGCTGGCACACTGGTTTCGCTAAGATTCATCGTACGATTAATTATCTCGTCTAAAGCGGCCTTTAGACAAGTGTAACAACGTAATGCAAGCATAGTAAATCAAGCCAAAAAGTTTTGAAGTTGAATAAAGCAGTCTAATTTACAAGAATCAAAGAGCCTTGACAGGACAAGAATCATACAACAAGTAGGTTTCAAGCAGGATTCAGAGTTTATAGTTTTCGTAAATACAGACAATTATCCTTCAGTACGATACGGATACGTTTTATCCAACCAATAAATGTGTTTTTATCTAGTTATATTGCTCAGTGATATGTCCTGGAGCATATAATCGGCGAGCCGTAGCGGTTTGCTTCGAAGATGATAAAAACTAGAATGCCTTTTATTGAATTGTTGCTGTGTCGTCTTAGAACAATATGTCACAGATACATTATATACGTACAATATTTGGGTAACGTCCATAAGTCCTAAATTTCAGAAGTCCTAAATTGCAGAAGTCCTAAAAAAACTTTCACAAGTCCTAAACTTTAGGACTTGTGCAATTTAGGACTTCTGCAATTTAGGACTCCTGCAATTTAGGACTTCTGCAATTTAGGACTCCTGCAAATTAGGACTTCTGTAAACTCCAGTGAACTGGCTTCTTGTCTTTTAGGACTTCTGCAATTTAGGACTTCTGAAATTTAGGACTTCTGGAATTTAGGACTTCTGGAATTTAGGACTTCTGCAATTTAGGACTTGTGCAATTTAGGACTTGTGCAATTTAGGACTTCTGGAATTTAGGACTTGTGCAAGTTTCGTCCCTTTGCTTTAGTTCTAAAAATCGCCACAAACAAGAGAACCACCGCCACTTCTGTAAACCAAACGTTACAAATACAGTGGATATTTCGTCCGCCATATTGAAGTGATATTGATAAGCTTGAGAAAACTCGTTTAGATTATCCATAAATCCCAATTTTTCTTTTCGACAAAAAGTGATTGCTTGTGAAAAGGACACTACATTATTTTGAATTGTCTCATCGTACAAATATTATTGACTGCTTTACATTATGGAAGTGAGATTTCAACATGCAAGTGTTCATTTTAATAATAATAATAATACATTAGATAATTATAATCAATTTCACACATTAAAAAACTTATTTCACTTGAAGTGAACTATGACTGGATGTTTTGGCCACTTCGAACTATTTCTAGAAAGTCAATCCCGTTCTATGCTAGCTGTTAATAGCCAGTCAAAACTTCATCAGAAATAAAATTCTCAAGAGTTATTTGGATTTTTCCATAGTTAGTTCTCACAGAAAGCCTTACGGAAATATTTGACAAATTCGTTATGTGATTTGTATCTTAATGAGAAGCTCCCCAATTGTTCTCACGATTCTGGGTCAACACCGAAATTTTTGAGAACCCATACCGGAAATCGAACCAGGAACCACGTGCACCGTAGACACGAGCGCTAACCACTCGGATAAGCGGTATTATTATTATTATTATTATTATTATTATTATTATTATTATTATTATTATTATTAGCGAGGTTATATAGAGACAGAACCTACAGCGTAAAATGGGACCCAAACAATTACTCGGCTTTTATCCGAGGCTTTAGGCTCTCAGCATTTAATGTCCGGCCTGTTATGGAGAGTTTCTTTACCAGTTAGTGTTTTTCTATTATTATTATTATTATTATTTGCTTCAAAAACTTCCAAGTTGAAATGTATGCTGATTCTAAACTGCTGGGAATTCTTGTTGAAACAATGAGCAATTTTGCTAAGTTATCCATCCTCTAAGACCCCCAAGTCTAAAATCCAGTCGGGATTGCATTCCCTACTTTGGTGACTACCTGGGACAATGTCTTTCCAAGATATCTCCACGCCCATATTATTATTATTATTCCGAGATTTAGCAACCAGTCTTGTAGTAACGGATTGGTGTAGGCCTTGACCACACAGTTTTTGCTCATCAACACAAAAGCTATTTTGAGGTAGGAGTTATACCACTAAATTTATTTACTACCTGCTAGCTATAGAGCCAGGATACGTGCTTGACTACAATTGATTCTTATATTCCATTAAATCCATCAATTTCGCTATTTCACGACCCACAAATTAGGAACAAGAGTGAACAGCTCCATTCAAAACATGTTCAGGAGCATATAAACTGGTACCGCATAATATTATATTTTTCTGGTAATTCAAACTATTCATTCTCAGTCAAATGATTTAATTCTTGCAATGGGGTTTGAAGCCCAGAAGCTCGGAGCCATCTCAGTTCGCAGATACAGTTTGCGGTTCTTATTATTTTGTGATTATTAGGGATCGAAACCCGAAGCCCTGGAATTCAATAGGCACTTCCTTTAACTTGTGCGTAGGGGCCAGAAAGCCTAATATTTGGGTTGATATGTGTGGTATATTCAGTGGGAGCCATTTATGTAGCTTTTCAAGCTGAAAAGCGCTCCAGGTTTCACGAGTAGTTCTTAACACCTAGTAGCAAGTAGCTGCTAGCTTTTATATGTTATTATTTAGGTTTAGATGCTTCCAGGCACTTTATTTTGGATTCCGAAGTGTAGCGTTTGTTCACCTGTCTGTCAAAAAGGTCGAATATTTACGAATGCACTTTAAATATCACAAGTGTATAGTAAACAAATATGACGTCGAGCCCAATGATAAGCAAAACAATGTATTGAAATAAGAAAATAAAACTCATTTTCATAGAAGCAGGTGCGCCATGTTTATAATCTAAACCGAATACAACTATCGGGGACATATAAGCATTAGCAAAACTGTTCAAGAAACCCACAATCACCAAAAACATTGGTGGAATCAGATAGGCCTTATAGAAATGATTAGTAAGTCAGTACATATGAGGGGTGTACACTTATTATCAAAGATCCAGAAACACACTTTCTGGCACGGCTGCGCTGAAATAGAACAAACATTTACCCATTAAAACAACAATCTAGTGCCAAAGATTTTTTTTAGTAAAGATTATACAACAAACCAAACAAGGTGGGGTATTACCCAACGAGAACTAACATACCACACTGGCCTATTGTGATAACCAAAACATGCTTTCATGTTATTTATGTCCGACAAACTAGACCAGGCCAGCAAGGTACACAAATACTATCGGATATCCGTAGA
>JAGDQP010026378.1:0-25981 GCA_022664845.1 Lepisma saccharinum
TAACTTTTCTGCATAATTTTCCTCGAAATGGTGTCCAAAAACTTTTGAAATGTTGTAAATTTAACACAAGTAATTTCAGAAGACCGTACATGCTTGGAAGTAATTATTACTTTCAAAGAGTAATGCGCATGCGCGAGAATGGCTTAGCCTCGGATGCTTATCCTGTCTCTAGTCGCCAGTCCAATTACCCTAGCTGCATAATTTCTTAGATATTATCTTTATATTTAAAAAAAAAAAATAAGCGCAAGAAACTTAGTAGTTTCCTCGGTGCTAGGTCTTAGACATCAGTTTGCGATATGTTCGTGAGTCATCTTGAAATATTTTCCTGCTGAAAGTGATATCACATAGAAATGATAGCTACACTGCCGTTTCAGAACTTAATATCTAATGAAAATACTCTGAGGGTAAATTCTGTAACGTTACAAAAATACACAAAGTGTATACAACGAGGTTTTGAGATCATTTATTGAAGAAATATCTCTTAATGCGTCAACACGCATTATACTTTTTATATATATATATATAACTTTTTTAATATTCATACAGAATGATGATTGGTTGGTCTATTATACAAAGCGAAGTATACGGAGCACAAATACAGGATTACGTTTACCCAGAAACAAACAAAACAAAAAAGTAGTTCTGAAGAAATAATAATAATAATAATAAAAACAGATAATATAAGTAGGTCATCACAAGACAAGTGGTATGACACTTTATTGTTTTTGTTTCTCTTTGCTAAAAACATACTGTACACAGGACACAACGAGTAACAACCCACAAAGATGAAGCACTCATCATTTTCATAGCTTTCTTTTATAATTTTCTTCCTATTTTTCTCTTTTGTAATAAGACAAAGTCCGTTAGTCCATTCGGTGACCCATGACACTTTCATTTTATTAACTGGACACACAAAACAAAGAACAACTTCCTTTTTGTACCCTTTCAATAATCACTTGCCTTAAGTATGTGGAAAATATAATGTATTCTATCCCGTTCTGTAAGTTACTTTTCAATTTTTCATTAGCTATATTGCATCCCCTCTCATTCTTTCAAACATATCATCATTGTCAACGACGGTATTATGCCGCCTTTTCATGTACGCACACGTCACGTGTTTTGCTTGCGATCTGGCTTCGTAGCCGATAGAAATACATGTTTACGGAGTTCCATTGAGAAATCACATGCGAAACAAGCGGCGAGCGCATATATGAAAAGGGGACTTATTGGTGTAGTCACCAAAGGCGCATTTTCATGTATGCTTGCAATTTGGCCTAGTAGTCAATAGAAATATGTGACGCAATTTCCGTATTGGCTATTAAATCGAATCGTAAGCGAAGCACGCAGCTCACACATATATGAACATGCGTCCTTACTCGTGATTTTATTTTTTTTAAATATCAATTGTATTTCTTTTACTAGAAAAAGCACCATGCATGTTTTATGTCTGAACCTTTTCCTCTGATTTTCGTTCATAACCCAAAAGATTCATTCTCTCCTTAACACGTACACACACAAACACATAATTATTCTTAAGAAACATACAATTTCAAAATGGTTGTTATCTTATGTATATTCACTTTCCTTTAAGTTTGTCTCGGTTTTGTTTTACCAAACGAACCTGTCTAGAATGTCATTTCCTGAGCTAAACAGAAGTTACATAATTTTACTTATTTATTTATACCTCTAAACACATATATTAGACTTTAGCGTTTCCGGGCTATAGAATTTAAATAATAGCAAACAAAAAAGTGAAGATGCACACACATTATATTATAATTTTTAATAAAATACGATTACTAACAATTATGTATCTTTTGGTTATAAATTGTTTTAAAAAATGTGATTTCTTCAAGGCAACCCAGCGATCATCTGGTTAAACGTCTGACTTTATAGTTTGTTAAAAAAAAAAAAAAAAGAAGAAGACGTAGTCCGCAAAGTATACCAACTGCAGCGAAAATCTTGTAATGTCCTGGTTTTTGTTAAGTAAGTCTTAGTTCACACCTGTACTTTGTTTGAAATTCTTTTTTTTTTTTCCTCCCATCTTGGAGGTTCCTTGGCACACTACCGTAACTGAGCTGTTGATTACGGTAGCTATCAATAGAAGAGTTGAATTCTTCTCAAGCAGAGAGACAACAACACGCACTCACACATACATACACACTCACATACGCACACTTTCTCTGTGAACCGAAGGTTTTTTCAATCTAGTGATTGTTCTGTTTCTTTGTGATGTGATAGGGAAAAAGAAGGGAATCTCGTAGCAGGGATATTTTCAGTTTGCCCGGAGCTAGCAAAGGTCACAATACAACTCTATTTTTCGCTGTGAGACTTCTTTTCGTGATTCCACCTTGATTGGACATTCCTTGTGGTTTCAGGTCGAAAATGGGAAACAAAAGAAACAAAACAAATGTTTTTCAAGTACGTAAAAAGTACTTCAACATTTTTTTTAGGGGATTAACAGAATTCTAAGATGTAAACTCTTCTGGCTTGCCACAAACTACAACGAAGTTCACAATCTGGCAAATTGATAACAAGAAACCAACCATGACGTCGTTTTATCGTGGCAATCATTGAGCTGTATGTAACGATACTGGAGTGCTTGATTAGTCTAACGCCTGATGCCAGTGGAAATGTTTAACCTCGTTTATTCATTTTCGATTTAATCAAAAATAGACTAACCTTTCAGTACTAATTCAATTCTATTACGCTTGTTGTCGCTGTGTGACCATTTTTTTTTATATATATTTAATTCTAGCAAATAATGAGATGTGCATCATTCAAGAATTAAGACAAATAAAAACTGGACCACACAGCAACAACAGTTCTAAAAGAAACTGAGTTAGATTTGAAAGTTTTGGATTGAACTGGTAATGGAAAAACGAAGTTAATTTCTCTCTCTTGTGTTTGGCTTCAGATAATAACTTGATTTGTAATGCAATCAAGCATTCCTGTATGATAAAATTAGAGCTCTCTGGTGACGACTACCTTAAAAAAAGGTTTTAAAACACAGTTTGATTCACTTACAGCATAAAGTATGGCAGTGACATCAATTATGATTATTAGATTATGGTAATATCAATTTTCATTTAATGTATGTTATTTTACTAATCTGCGAAGTAAAGACAAAATACAAGATATGGAGGAAGCATTGAAATTGCGATTAGCACCATTTGACATATTTGTTACTCATTTTACTAATAAATATTCAAAATCTTAACAATTTATCTCATTCTAATGTGATATCGTTACGTAGTGGTCAATATTTCTTCGGCTTCATTACAGATTACCTCATACAATTCTTTTTGGTACTTGTAAGGCTAATTTTCATGAAAGCTTGCGTTGCTTGCTTGCGTGGTGTAACACGTGTTTCAATTGGCTATTCATTCAAAACGCAAGCGCAAACAATTAAAACTCATTTTCAAACACGTTTGCGTTTCTTATGATTTTGGTGAATGGCCAGTTGAAACACGCGTTATACTCACCTTACAATAAAACACCTGTTTCGATTGGATACTTACGCAAATCGCAAGCTTTCATGAAAATCAAATCAGCTCTTACTTAAAATTGTCGTATGGTCAGTATTCTTTCTTTATTGTCTGTGTTCATAAATGGACTAAGTACACGTATCAATGAATCGAAACTTTGGATTATGTATACTACAAACTGTATTTGTTCTACCATTTTATTTTCACGTTCCAAGACTAGGATAGCCAGAATAACTAGTATTTTTTTTTAAAAAATCAAACATTCTAACTGAACTATGAGTTAAAATTTAGCTCAAATAATATAGGATAAAGAAATAAGTGAATATACAGTACATAGATAAGAACTATTTTTGTGATTGTGTTTTCTCTGCCACACACTCTCACACATGCACACTAATATACACACCATACTCATTACAAATATTCAGACTTACATACGTACATATATACATTTTATAAAACGGAGTACACATCTTTTAGATTACAAAAACTGGCCATTTAGATTTGTTTTTTCGAGTGAAAAACAACCGTCGTTGTAGGTTTTTTTAGTCGAAGTATTTCTACGTGCCAAAAGCTGTCCAATTTTGACTAAAACATATGATTTTCCTTTCTTGGCATTGTAATTCCTCAATTATTGCTTGAAAATAAATGAGAATATGTTTGTTTACTTCTTTTTAGCATTAAGTAAAACTAAGGAAATGATGTTTTGATAATTTTATCAACCCACATACTTTCTGATTATCACGAAATACATTTACATATTATTCCATATGACATAACTTTTTTGATACCTATACACATTCGCTCATGCACACACAATAATGTTTCAGAACAAATAATAATAATGAACATTTTACAATATATATATTTATTTATATTTATATATTTTTATTTACTTCTATGTACCTGTTTCACTGGTTCATTTTTTTATATATATTTTTTTGGAGGATCTAAAAATTTGTGGGCTACAAGTGGCCGGGATTGTGGAAAAAACGGTAAACAACTAATTGGAATTTATCAAAAAATAAATGTTTTTTTCTTATTTTTACCTCGTACATGTACTATTCCCACACATCCAGGTCACGTACAGTATCTAGAGTATCTCATAGCATTTCCGTCCCTGTAATTTTTAAGCCCATTGTAGGCAAAGCTGTCATTCTAGTATAATTATGATTTTCCTTGGCTTAACCTGTAATAGCGCGAAATACATACTTCCTCATTTTTTTTTTCAAGAAATGATTTATACTTTTATATTTCTATATATAAAGTATTATCCATTTTCTTCACACTAATACAGGAAAATATGAGCACGATTTTTACACAAAATAGGGACTGTGGGGGAACAGAAATGAAGTAGCTGAATTAAAGACGCACATCACCCACTCTTCACCGGAGATTTCTCGCTTATTTTTTTTCGTATTTTTTAATTTTTTTGTCTGTTTTTTTTTTCACTTAACTAGGAAGTAGAAAGATTTTTATAATATCAATAACAATAATAATTATTGTTATTCGTATTATGGGCACTATGCGAGTATAGCTTAAATTGGAATCACTATTTATTTTTTTTCGTTTAGAGAAAGTTTTTTTTTTAGACGGGGACAGAGAAAGTTGATTTTTGGAGAAAAGGTTGATCACATTTTTACGTTATTTCCTTTTGGCCCTGAGCCGATAACCACATTTCTGTCTTCGCCATCTTCGATCCCTCCTTTTCCGTGTTAGCCCCACTATTACGTCATAATGGATGAACGTAGGGCACCGAAGTAGTTGTTGAGAAAAGAAACGATGACCATTCTTAAACATATAAAGAAAAAGGGAGGGTAACATGCGAGAAAATAGGGGACAGGAAGGCGTGACGTTAACGAACACATTCCTTTAAGGTAACTCTACGCTATCTGTCGTTATCACAGCAACTAAGAGATGGCACTGGTATCGTTTCTGGAACGATAAACGATGATGGCGCTGCTGGTGGTGGTGGAACGAATGATAACGACGTTTCAGTCCCTGTTCCTCCTCCGTACAAGTATTCCTCCTCTACTTTCGTCGCAGTAAACAACGAAGACGATGATGATGATGATGATAATAATGGCGGTTCATGACCCAGGTCCGTGCTGGTGGTTGTAGTGAATGTTGACTTTCACGCGGAAGCTAGTTGCCTCCACACTGTGTGTCACATTGAAGACATGTAAGGCCAACTGAAGCTGCTGCCGCTGAGAAGCATATCGCGAATAAGGGTTTCTATGGGTGTCTTGCCTACAAGTCGAACGAAAAATAATTGTTCGATCACCTGTGAACTCACAGTCCTAAGGGAAGGTAACCGAAGTAACAGTTTTCCGAACCGCGTAGGTTGATTTGGGTACTGAGTCCGACAATATTCCTCCAAAGCACACTGGGATTTTTCTTGTAGACTTTCGATGTGCGCTACGTCCGACAAACCGCAGGCATCTGGAAAATACAAAAGAGAATGGAAATGTTAGTATTTCGTTATATTTTTTTTACAAACTTAGAGCATTCACAAATCATGATACAGTAAACCAAATAAATTATTTTTCCTAAAAAAAAAATAACATAACTATCAGACGATTTCATGTAGACGAACTTAATAAAACTGCACATATATAATGAACCATATCTCTTTCGGTTGGACTTTAGATACTCACCGAATTGTTTAATCCATAGAGTTAGGAAGAAAATAGAGAGAACATACATGACGTCACATGAAGCCAAATTACGGTTCATCGGCAGCCATCTTGTGTGGCCCCCATTAGAGTCCCTCTATACCGAGTACTGTGAGGATTGCCTTTTTCGATAGGAGGATGAGTGCACCTCAGATAGGCAATACTCGGAAAAGAGAGTATCTAAATATGGGGCTAGTTAATATGGCCGAAATGCCTCGTCCCTCCCGTCTCTTGGCTTCATTCCCCTCGTACACAAAACAACCTAAGGTTCCCTCTATTTATATTCCTAACTCTATGGTTTAATCACGATATCTGATGTCAGGTTATATTAGGGTAATTCCAAGTTAATCGTTAGCGTTGTTACGTTATCTTTAATCATGGCTAGTGTTAGGTTAGGTTACATTAGATAAGATATTACGGTATTCGGCGAGTATCTAAAGCCCATCCGCCCTTTCAATCAATACTTATCGATAACTTCACAATTTAGTAAGAACTACTATACTAAAGTTTCAGAACTTTCAATCAAAATTAGTGAATCCAAGAAATCATAAAACAGAATACGAACGCAGTTCCATATTAAGACAAGTAAAATTATATTACAATACAACTTTAAACTCTCCACAATAGTAGTGTCTCAATACAGAAAGGCCGATTAAGGCGGGGCTATTCTCGCGCCCGCGCATTACTCCTCAAATAGTAAATATTACTTCTTAACCGTAAATATGACTGATAAGCGGTTAATTTTAAATTGCCAATTTGGCGTATTGGTAGTATGACGGAAAGATAATGCGGAGAACTCGGGATCGAGTCCTGGTGTGGTTTTGTTTGTATTCTTTTAAAAGAAAAATAACTTTTCTCTTATATATACACATTAGGAAATTTAATAGTGACCAGGGAGGGATTCGTGGAGGTTAGGTAAGTCAGGTACGGTTTTTTTATTGCACACTCGATTGCATCGTGTTTTTTCAAGCTTTCGAAAATAGGACGGACATCTCTATGTTGAGACGATAGTCTGCACAATTGGTCTGATTAGTCTTTCTAGATAAGGTTTTACAATGGTAATGAGATAAATGAATGTTCATACTTTCTTCGGTGAAGTTAAGGTCTATATCCAAGTAGACTTAAAATGGGGGATGATTCTAAGAGGTTAACCCTTTTCCTACATATTTCCTCTATTTTAACAGTCCATCGAAGATTCAAAACATTCCTTGCACAAGGGAAAATAGTAAACATTATTTTATATACAGTACTCGAAAAACAGATACAGAATAAGTCATCGAACTCTACGTAACGATACTGGAGTGACTGCTTAGTGTAGAAAGATAAGACGCCAGGGGTGGGTTGCAAGAAAAATACTTAAGTGTAAATCTGACTTAAGTCAAACCGTCGAGCTCTACATAATACTGGAGTGACTACTGAAATAAATAAATAAAAGGCCGCACAGCGGTAAAAAGCGTATAAAACTTAGAACTGAAAATTTGGTCCACGTTGGATTAGACTTGAAGTGGACAAACAAGTTTTAAATATTTGTTCTCGCGTCTATCTTTCGACACTAAGTAGTCACTCCAGTATTATGTAGAGCTCGAAGGTCTGACTTTAGTCAGATTTTACACTTAAGTATTTTCTTGCAACCTACCCCAGAGCAAATATTTAAACTAATTTGTCCACTTCCAACCTAATCCAATGTGGACACAACTTTCAGTTCTAATTCAATTGTATACGTTTCTTTTATCGCTATGCGGTTCTTTTTTTAAATATTTAAGTCTTAATTCCTGAGTTATTCATATAGTAAAAAATACTGCAAATAATGTTTTTTTTTTTTTGCAAGAATTAAGACATAAATAACAAACGGACCACACAGCGATATAAAGCGTAAAAACTAAGTTATAACCGAAAATTTGGTCCATATTGATTTAGACTGGAAGTGGACAAACGAGATTAAGTGTCGTCTCTGCTCCCTGGCTTCATATATTCATGAAATTTTCAATGCCAGCAGTCAGTCCAATATCGCTTTTAGATAGAGGTCATAGGAATAAACTCATATTTTGCTTTATGATTAATATTAAAATACGGATTTGTTCCTTAGCACAACTGCATTATATTACGCGCAAAGAATAAAAACTGAAGATTAAATCACACGAACAGAAGAAGAAATCTGAGTCAAGTAGCGAAGGCACACTTAACACGATGACCAAACATGTTTTGAAGTTCATGTATGCAATTATACCAGATGCGGGTAGATGACAATGACAATATATGCTTATGTAGCAACATGATATTAGTAGAGTGCATCTGTCAGCTGCATCTATGCACTACTAATTATACTGCCCAATCAATCATTAGGAGAAGTACTGGTTTGTCCGTTGCACCCTCGTGCAAGGGAGAGAGAGCATCCAAGAATAAGAAAAACACTAAAATAAAAGTTGATATTACACTGGAAGCACGTGGTGCCATCTATGAGTATTGTGACTGACGTTAAGGGCTGCTTTCCTTGGAAGCTTGTGTTGTTTGCGATTTGGGTGAATAGTCAATTGAAACACGTGTTACACTTAGAACACGCAATATTCGGCAAGAAAACACGTGTTTCAATTAGCTACTCACCCAAATCGCAAGCAACGTAAGCTTTCATGAAAATCAGCCCTAATACATAAAACAAAGAATTGAATAAAACATTATATAAAAAATAGATTAATAATACGGCAATGGTTTCGAATTGACAAAAATATTGAACGTCTTTCTAATGAAGTATCCCACAATTTGTAAAGTGTTTTTATAGAAGAGAATTTTTATCCTGACGTACGATGCCCGCATTTGTAAGCGTTCAAATTTATCAGCTAATATAAACAATTTCAAAACATCAAGTTAATTTGATAGATAGGTCTATTCACAAGTATTATTGGGAGTCACTTTTCGAAATTTTAATATTGTTTGCCATTTGTGGAGTATCTTAAAAATATGAAAACTCTCTCTCTCTCTCTCTCTCTCTCTCTCTCTCTCTCTCTCTCTCTCACACACACACACACACTCACACACAGTGTTGGTACTTAGGCCTTTTAACTGAAATGTAACTCCTCTCTGAGAGGCCAACGCAGGGCACATGTCGTCCATGTCCCATCTGTTTCGTCTAGCTATGACCGGACCATCTCCATTTCACCTCATTCGTAGTCTTAAAATCCCATCTTCCTTTGTTTGAGATCGAATGTATTAATTTGTCTTCCTGTCCCTTCTAGTTAATCGCAGCATGCATCTCTCTATTGCTCTTTGTATAACTCGTAAAAAATAATAATCCTATCGACACAGGAAGGTTTCAAAATTATAAAAGGGAGGAAAAGAAAAGAGCTTTCAAAAGAAATGAAACGGAAGTTTCAGTCCCTGAAGTTCAAATTAATTGGATAAGTATTTATACAAGTAAAATTCCGCTAATGCATTTCGCATTATCGTAATTAATTTCTAAGCTTTAAATAAATTAAAAAAAAAAAAGTAGCTAAGAAAGAAAACTTCAGTCATTTCTTAATAAACAAAAACGAGACTATTTTTAATTTAATCTTCGCAAGAAATAAGTTATTTCAAGTAACAAGTTTAAGATATGAAAACTAACACGAAGATGGAAGTTGGACAGAAATCTTTCTTCTCTGTTAACAATTCTATCGATTTTCTTTTCTTTTCTTTCTTTTTTTTTAGGAAAAGAAACGACAATGTGGAAACAAATGAAACTCGAAAGAAAAACAACAGCAAAGAATCGCTTCGTTTGTTAGAAAGAGGGATCATAGGGGAGGAAACAGCTTATCATAGGAGTTTGCAAATGTGAAAGCATTACCAGTAATGAATTTACTTATTCTGTTTGATTGTCTTCCATCAGTGGATTCATTTATTGTCTCATCAGAGGAAATTTACTGCTTTTTTTCTTATTAAAAAAAAAATATATACATACTAGAAATGGAAGCACCTGTGTTGCTTCTTGTTTCCTAGCGAGAAAAGGAAATCGAAGGGGAAGGTTGATCCGGATTTTTACACAATCAAAAGTGTGTGAGGGGTCCTGGATTCGATACCCGGTGGCGTTCTCTCAACAACGCATGCGCAAGTACAGAATTACTGAAAATATAGTAAAATGCGATCTAAAAATATCAAATTGTAATTAACTTAAATTTGAAATCTATTTATTTCTTAAACCGAAGTAGGCACCCAAACATCCTGCACACTTTGAATCGGCATTGGCGAGGCACGCAGGTTGGAATCCCCATCCTGACTATTTTTACATGATCTTCCTCAGTTTCATCTGGTGAATGCTGGGATAGTACTTAAAGAACAGTACAGACCTCTATCTACACTTATCTCTCTACTCGGAAGTGGTCGCTGAGGGATGTCATCTCTTGAAACTTGTGTCATAGTCTGTTCAGTCCATAAACATAAATTATACATGAGCTCGAGATAGAGCTATCGTTTAATTTATATATAGTAGGTAGAAGAAACGAAGAGTGAGTTGACAGAGATCATCTTGAATGATTATACGGGTTCAATCGTCAAATCAGAAATAAGTGAATCAGGAACTTGGCATGCGATGATGATGATAATAATAACGGGGAACATCGAAACGTCGTACTCTGAATGACACATCCCGCACGTCGTCAGATTAAAAAAAAACAAAAGATTCTCTCTCTCTGTCCCTCTCTTATCTCAGTTAACAGATCCGGCGCCGTGGTAAATGCTCACATGTTAGAGTGACGTCATTACATGATGACACGTGGCACTACAGCCGGGTCAAAGGTCACCGCGGATGATCGCTCTCTTCTTTTTCGTTTTAATATATGCATCCATTTTTTAATTCTCTCTTCTCTACTCTGATTACATGTACACAGTGAAGAAGCGTAAACGTTTTGTCTCAATACTCCCTGCGCAAAGATCATGAGCCCATTTATTACATACTTTACATAGTATCTCCCTCTACCAGCGTTGCCCACTTTTATAATGTATTCGAGTCGTCCTATTCTTTTTTTTTCTTCTAATTATTATTCTCGTCTCTATCTCTATTTCTCTCTCTTTATTCGTCCTGTCCTCTTCCCATTCTCTCTTCTCCCTTTTTTCTGGCAGTGTGGTGTAGCGAGTGTTACAGCAAATTCGATTCCATTAAACGTAATGACCATAGATCAATCTGTCACAGAGCATCAAGTGGACTGGCTCCGACTGAGTGTACGACAACGAGAAAACTCGGCGACGATTCTAATTATAGAGTCATTTTATATATCTATCTATCTCCCGCACGTCTACCATATTATATGTGGAAACACACAGACACATCCGGATAGATAGATAGATTCTTTGAGCTGAATTCTGGGCTTTCCAAATGCCACTCAACATATCAATGCAGTGACAGCATATTTTTTTTTCTTTAAAAAAAATATTCAAAAAGAGAGAATATGCGACAAACACGTGAAATTGAGCCATTTTCGGGTTTAATAGACTAAAATTTCGTTACTTTATACGCAATTAATTAAAAGCATTTACCGAAACTTCAATTTTATGGACTTTCCAGTGGTTTAAATCTTCAGCTTGCCTTGTCACTCACTACCTTTGTCCGCTAAAGAAGTCCAACAGGTATTTTTTTTTTCTTTAAAAGTATTGTATCATCCTGGAATCAGTTCCGACCCGGTGCTAGTCACAGCCTGCCTATACAAGGGGTTACGGCCCCACGGGCCACCATTATTTTACCTCCCATTTACGCACACAAAAGCACATTTTTATGTGGGACCATTTTAGGGCCTTCAAAGTAATTAACTGAATGAATTTGTGGCGTTCAGGCATTTTGGCTCAGGCTGAGATAATGAAGGCGAAAGGAGGGAAGTAACACGGACGTCATTTTTTAAGTTAAAACCTCGACGTTAGTCTCGCATGACTTAAAACGAAACCTAGAAAAAAAAACTCCGTCAGGATAACAGCCGAATATTCTCTACTTAACCCTTTCCTTTCAGACTATCTAACACGTGATAGTCAGAACGATCGTCTTAACTCTGTGGGTTGAAATTATGCAAGGTTTGTGGTTCTGGAAGTTCAGCATACTGCAGATTACCCAGGTAAGAACTGAACCGTTCTTTACCTTCTAAACGAGCTGGTCAGCTTCTAAGGATAAGACCTACAGTTTTTGTTTTGATAAAGTGGGCTCAGAATCATTTTGCTCAATGAGGTGGGAATTGAACCTGTAGTCACGCACACATAACCTCTCGGCTACCGCAAGGTCTCCCCACGTAAGAATTAAACTGCGTAGTAATTGATATTCTGCAAAACTAAATTTTAATCATTGTTGTAGAAATATTATTGGTTACAACTTCCACTGCCATTTGCTAAGCCGACGTGTTTTGCGTAACTATTGTCATGGTATTGTCATTTGTAAATGCTGCACCATATTTCGGCCTTTAGCTTTGAAACTACGCGTTTAGATTTTTTTCGGTTTGTTTCAGTTTGAGGAATTTATCATGTAATTTGTAACAATCACTTTCTAATCATCCTGTATGTTGTAGGCCTCTCAAAATACAGTATATGAACCCAGGAGGTTTAGTGGAGCAAGGGCCACTACTTTTTTTTAGACGTCAGGGGAACACCCTGTCTGTTTGTGTGTTATTTATTATTTTTTAAACACAAAATTCTTTCCATAGAAAGTATCTATTAGGCAATATTCGATCTGTAACAGACTAAATGGGGACATCTGGTAGCCTTCCATTCCACTAAAAGAGTTACTGCCATTGTCCAGTTAAAATCCACAAAAAAATGAGTTTCAGAAGATTTTTTAGTGATAATAATTAAATCTGTTTCCTGGCTAGAGCTCTACTAACAAGTATGGTTGTTTATTATTGTAGGAGTGATATTAATTCTATCATTACTTAGTGACGGATCCAGGATTTTCGTGCAGGAGGCGTAGGTGAAATAGACCACGGACATTTTCGATTATTTCCCGCTACATGAATTTTTAGAATATAAAATTATCATTTTTCTCCTCATCTGGCTTACTATTATCATGAAATATCCCAACGGTATTCCCAACAATCAACATTTCTAGACAAATTATATTTGTTTTCTGAGATAAATTGCTGAATAATGTAAAAATATTAAGTATTTCTCCTTGAAGGGGGGAGGAGGTTTCCTCTGAATCCGCCACTTTCATTGCTATACTGCAAAGGTACATAATTACTAATGTACACGGTACTTGGCACACTCATACCCTAAGAAACTATTTGTGACTCACGCGCCCCGCGAACTATATTTTCCCCTTTACAGCACCGGACCGGATCAAGCTCCTCATTGGAAAACTTGTGCGTAAATTATGAAGCACCACTGCTTTGTATGCATTCAAAAGCACATTCTTCTCTCTCACCTACCTCCTTTAACCTACAAGTATTATTTGGATACTCAAGACTTATTTTTGTCCCCGCCTGTACTTTCATGCTATTGACTTTTTAATTCGCATGTCATTATTTTCACGTATTGGCCTTCCAAAATGGATCAGGTCGTTTTCCATGCCTATTTCGCACCAAAGACAACAAGATTCCACAAAAATTACTTTACGGCGATTTTATGCGATCCACAAATCTGCTATAAAAAAAAAAGGCGGGGAACAAAAGTTACGATACTTTCATTGATTCCTTTGCTCTTACATATTCCTCCCCCTCTCCCCCATCCTACAAAGAAATTTAGAAGATTATTGTTATGTGGTAGCAAATTGTGTTACTCCTAATAACACAAATGACTTTATGTTGTACGGAAGTTTACGACGCTCTTTACTTGACGGCGATGAAAGAGATTTCGTGTCAAGACTTTTGGGGTGTTGTTAAAAAAATATAAAATTAATTTTCCCAAAAAGAGAACTGTATAAAAAAAAAACTGATGACAGAAATATAAGTTATAACAAAATGACATACAGTTCGTTTGGAAGACTAAACTTTATTTTCAAAAGCGAGCTTCCAGTATCTCTTACGTGTGATGATTTGAATTTAGTTTAAGGTCTTTAGGCAACTTCGGTTAAGACCAAGGTATGTAAATAACAGGTAAAGCATTTACATTGGTTCAATGGTGTATGACGCAACTGGCAGATACTGTCGTTAAGCAAAGAGTATCCGTTTAGAGAAATCTGTCTGTATTGTAGCATTGGAAATCGCCAGCAAAGTAACGACAACAACAGCCAATCAGGGCAAGTCATGCTATCACAGTGTCTCTCGCGACAGGGGAATTCGCCTAGATTTCACTAGGCCATGATATATGGTAACATCTGAGATTTACCTATCATATAACCGGGAAATTTGAAAATGCTTATCGAATTCGATTTACAAGTTAGAACCAAACCTGTCACGCCACGCGAAGTACAGTGTACCGATTTTGTTTGGTGTTGCGTTCCTCTGACACTAGGAGCGATACTGTTACTCATATTTCCCTGTCAGGTGCTCGCTTAGTTATACATGGATCTTTGGATTAATAAGTTTCCCGCAATGGGCCCGTCTGGGCTCAGACCAGATTGATGATGATGGGAGGGATCGATCCTACGACTCCTAGCACCAGAGGTGAGAGCTCTACCCATTGAGCCACCGAGGCCCACGTGTGATGATGTACAGCTGGGAAATGTGGACAATGAATGCGCAAATGGCTCAAGAAGTTAGAATTACACAAAGAACAATGAAGA
Organism: Lepisma saccharinum; assembly: GCA_022664845.1. NCBI lineage: Eukaryota > Metazoa > Arthropoda > Insecta > Zygentoma > Lepismatidae > Lepisma > Lepisma saccharinum. The sequence goes on from JAGDQP010026378.1 coordinate 14,826, forward strand.
GTGATGCGTGCTAGGAATAAATAGGAGGGATAGGAAGACCAATGAATCGATTCGATTGCAAAACAAAGGTAGAAGATGTAATTAAGACTGTAAAGATGACGAAATGGAGCTGGGCTGGTTACATTACTAGACGAACAGATGGAAGATGGGACTATAAATACTTTACAATGGATTCGCCGAAAAAAAAAACGACCGAGAAGACGTCCAAATACAAGATGGATCGATGAAATCGAATGTTTTTCAGCAGCTACATGCCGAGTTGTGGAAAAAAATGGACAAGGCCATTATCAGAATCACTTTCTTTGCGGTTTTCTACCTACTGTACTTCTTTTTTTCTTTTTTTTTTTAGTGCACAGACATTTTTCAAGAATGTCTATAGGATAGTTTCATTTTCACCCTTAAACATGTAATCGAATTCTGCCATGTATGCAACGTACGTGTAGTTTTGGTTGCATAACAAAACAGGGGTCGCCACAGAAGATTTTTCCATTAACAGTCGGTTGATCAAAAAAGGAGAAGGGCTTTTATAATTTTAGGGGCCAGCCACGAAACGCTCCATACAAAACGAGTTCCATAATAATCAACGCCTCAATAGTAAGTAGAGGATCTTGTTTGCCCATAAATTGCGTGCTTCTTACCACAAAAAAATAATCAAATGAACGCCAATGCTTTTGGTTTCTCCACTCTTTATACTGGATAGATTCGTTTCTTCAATTTGTAGGTTACTCCTATGGCAACACGTAAAAAAAAAAAAAAAAATCCCGTTTCGGCCAATATATAGATGTAGTCAGTTTCATCATGAGCGTCGTGTGTCATAGTTCAAAGCGTTTGCATGTATTACAATAGTGGAAAACATCACAGCAAATCAGAATAAACAACATATCTACCCTGTTCTCACTGTTCAAGTTTTAACAATGGTTGCTATTTTCTAGTGTCTTGAGGCATTTTAAGTATCAATATATACTTGTTTCATATGTAGGGGGCTAAAATACAGCGTTAAGCGTTCTCAAACGAGTTTTGCTGTATCATATACGAATGTAATTATACATACTGTATATCATATGAATGATAACCTTTTGACACGGTTATCAAAAGTTATCGTTTTCTTTGAGGTCAAAGTATTTTATATTTATGTATGATGCATGCATGCAAAAGGAACGCTTGTCATATGAAATAGAGGAATTTAGTCCTTCACGACTTGGCGTCACCAGATATGAGACATCATTGTCAATTCGTTGGAACAAGTCAATAAGGAGATGATAAAGACTAGCTGAAAATATCTGCATTGTACAAGAAGAACATGTATTATAAATAAATTAAAGCTATTATCACCTAGTTATAGCTGAGTGGCAAATGCTCTTGCTTTCAGTACAAGTGATTCTGAGTTCAATCCCTGCTAAGAATACCAATTTCGCTGTTGACCCGACAACTGGGTGATCTACTTGAATTGAGAAACGCACCAGCGAACTCCTCGTTGAACGGACGCCACTTGGTCAGTCTTGGCTGCCGAGGCAACGGTTTGAACTGAATTGAATTGACGATCTTTAGGTATATTTCCTGAGAGGATATGGTGTCACTGAGTTCGAATCTAGGAACGTAGCAAAGCATATACAATGCTTTATCAACGAAGTTTTAGGATGCTCGGCTCGAACCAAATAGCTTCAGTTCCGCTTAATTATGATTATAGGCTATTGTATTACACAAATAATAAATAAACTGTTCCCCGCACCCATTTTAATTACTGTGCTGATAGCGACACTCGGATTTACCCCAACTATTCCCCCGGGAAATCTGGAAGGCGTTCAAACTCACTCTTAAAATTTTGGGGAAAGTTCCTTGATATACCCCGTAATGTTCAAGAGAAATATCAGTTATTTGCAGTTATCTGCATTAATCCTCGATAGCACCGACTAATTTCTTCCGTCTTATTGGAAGATCTCTGTTTTAATTCCCAGTGTAATTTGTGCGCATGCGTAGCACGTTAAAAGGCTTTCTTATCGAAACAGCATGTCTAATACTGGTCAAGTGTTTGCTTCCGCCATGTTGATCGCTTAATTTCTGCTTCCGCCTCTGCATTAATCTGTGCGCATGCGTAGCAAGTTAAAAGGCTTTCTTATCGTAACAGCATGTCTAATACTGGTCAAGTGTTCGCTTCCGCCATGTTGATCGCTTAATTTCAAAGATATGGGAAATACAAACACGAAAACAACATAGCGTAAGTCGTGAGAATAAGTTAGTTTCTTTGCGGGGTTCAGGTAACATATTTTTGACACACTATATTGTTTTTATCTACTGTTTTCTTATGATTCGCAGTTTACTCCAGTCGGCAAGATGATATACTTATGCACCCATGTTCAAATCTCATTACAGTTTTTTTTTTTACCAGTTTCCCTGAAAACTGAATGATGCTTGGTATTTATTAGCTGCAAATTTCCAGGCAGCTCGGTTGACTTCTAGGTAGGTTAGCTTTCCCCAGGAATGTCTCGAAAATGAAATCACAGTTTATAATAGCACGACAAAATACGCTTTAAAATTAGGATTTTTAAAATCTTTTGAAACGTGGCCCCTGCTGTCATTGAAAGGTTAATCTGTTGAAACGTGTCCCCTGCTGTCATTGAAAGGTTAAATTTCGAGAACAACTAAAGCTAACTTTTGAACCAAAATATCTCATTCCTTATACTCTACTTTCCCTCAAAACTGTGTCGACAAAACTGCTTTTTAGTAATGTGAATGTAAGCAAGTACAAATTATTACATTCTAACAAAGTGTGTTCTTACTTTCTGGTCATGCCTCGTATAAATTATTTTTTCTCGTTTCTCCGTGATTTCATTATCTTGCAAGCTATTTTCATAGGTTGTTCGTAGAAGGTTTACCCTTTAAAATGAAATATTCGTTTAGAAGACGAATAAGCCTTTTATTTCTTAAGAAGCTACAACGATGTTTGATGTTGGAAATCTTTACAATAATTGAGGTAGAAAACCCACAAATGTCAGTCTTAGGGAAGATAAAAAAGGTACGTGGTGGAATTGAATTTTATTTTATCGCCTTTAGGCATTTAAGGCTCAGGCGAAGTGCGTGGTGGAGAGTCACGAAAAGTCCACAGAAGGAAAATAGATCTCAAAAGTGGGGCCAATAGATTTTCTCCCGTTTCTTGCTCTATAATCGACAATTTATTTACAAAGTTTCATTTCATGAAAATTAACGCAAACTCCTTGTTTAAATTATGAATAAAATTCAGTTAAATATTATTGCATTTCAAACTAATTAGTTACTAACGTAAGGACAACTTATAGACAATATTAACAAGATAAGGAGTCTGATTGTGAAAACTTTTGGTCGTGTTCCCGATCAGAGTAAGGGCTGATTTTCATGAAAGCTTGCGTTGCTTGCGATTTGGGTGAGTAGCTAATTGAAACACGTGTTACACTTAGAAAACGCAATAAAACACGTGTTTCAATTGGCTACTTACCCAAATCGCAAGAAACGCATACTTTGATGAAAATCAGCCCTAAGGCTAGCTTTCCTTGAAGGCGTTCGCCGCGTGATTTTCTTGCGATTTAAGAGTAGCCAATAGAAATTCGTGTTACACTTATAACATGCAATAAAACACGTTTCAATTGGCTGCTTACCCAAAATCGCAAGCAACGCACGCTTCCATTAAAATCAGGCCTAAGGCTAGCTTTCCTTGCAGGCGTTCGCCGCGTTCTTGTGATTTCTGAGTAGCCAATAGAAATTCGTGTTACTCTTAGAACACGCAATAAAACATGTTTCAACTGGCTACTCACCCAAATCGCACGTTTGCATGAAAAGCTAGCCTAAGTTTGATTCAAACTTACAGCAAGCTTATCATGTCAAGCGTATAACCTTACTTGACAAGTCTAAAACTTGACTCATACTTACTAGTTGGCAACTGTCAAGCTTGCGTGTTACAACAAGCATGAAACAGGCCTGCCATGAAACTATAGCGGCCAGATATATCAACACAACTGTCTACGTTCAGCTTGGATGGAACTTACAATATCAAGCTTAATATAAGCTTGCGTGCTAAGTGAAGTGGTATTTATAGGAAGAATTCTGATCAGAACCCTCAAAATCGCTCAAAACATAGCGTAAGTTAGTGGCTGTTCTAAAACCTCTATACTTATTAGTTATCTGCTAGGTAGGAAGCAACTGGAGTTCCACCCTTTTCCAACTCTGCTAATCTTACTTAGACCCCCTCCACACAAAGTGTGCAATCACGGTTTCTGCATTTAAAACAACAGTCGCAATTCAGTGGGAGGTCATCTTCTTCAACATGCATATTCAATTGACCATGGTTTGTGCCGCTGCCGCATACAGAGAAGCGCGGAAGGGGTTTTGTAGGGTAAAGAGAGAGAGGTCTTTGCAGAGGAGGTGTGGTTAGTTGGTTGGTGTGCTCTTCAACGGTCGTCATAGCGACAACCAGCTACCGTCATCATCACACGCTTAATCAATCACAAAGGGAAAGCGAGTGAGAGGGATAACAACAAGACACAAGCGGCCACTACAATCACAATGCCGGCCGAACTCTCCCCACATCACTACCAGCAGAGGATTGATTTGGATAGAAGAAGACAATAGATGTTACATTGAACACTGAATATAAGAAACAGGATTTAATCTTTCGATTCATTCACTGTAAGTGTGTCCATTTTTCTTCGGGGAAGGCCAAACTGGTTTTCTATTAGGAACCGATCATCCTCAATCCAATCCTATTGAACGTATGCATCGCGAAATAAATAGGATATGGATGATGTTTTAAGTTGAATTAAATTTAACAATAAGTGTATACTGATGATAAGTACGTGGAAAACGAATATGAACCAAATATTTCCAAAGTTTGTAATACAAAGTCAAACTACAGAGAAATATAGAGATATAGTCATCATTCATTAATATGTACGCATTCTTTTCTGGCTTCGAAGAAGTTTCTTGCCTGTCCGGTAGATGACTCTGACTTTAAAAGCTCATTATCTTCAACATCCTGATAAATTGAAGATTATGATTGGTTCGTACTCCCATATTTCAGCCAACTGGAAATGCTAGACCAATCACAGACCAGGATCTTTAAGAAAATAGCTATTGAGCTCAAGAGAAATCTGCCGGTGAAGTAAAGAAGTTTTGGGAAGTATGGAAAAATGCGTACACATTTAAAAATACAGGTTAATTCTCTGTGGTCAAACTTATTATTATATTTATTACACATTTTTTAAGTTGTGAGAAACTTCAACAGAAGGCACACGAGTTCTGAGCACTAACTCCATCTCGCGACTAAAATTCAAATTGTGTGTACGAAAACAAATCTTTAAGAATAAAAAACACTGGTTATTTAGCCCTGTATGAGTGTTTTTCCAAGGTACGACCTGGCTAAATAGCTTTGTCGCAACCGATTATGTCAATTTCATACTATTTTACCAAAACTCTTAGGCGCGTTTTCAACATTAAATTTACAAATATACAAACATTGCTCGCTTAATAGTATTTGATTTATGTACGGATACATACAATGCAGTGCTCTGCTGTACCCTTTTTTGAGTTCAGTATTATAAAATAAAATAAAAGCCTTGCTGTGATCTGCTGCGGAACACCTTTCGGAGTTTTGTCACATCACCCAGCCCCCCCTCCCCCCCAAACTTGATGCAAAAATAATTCTGAACGAAAAATGACGTAATACAGGTGTTCGGAATTCCAAATTTTGCGAGTCCGGAAAGTCCGAATTTTCAACTTTTAAGGCCTTTAGCCTAAAGACTTTAGGCATCTCTGGCTCAGGACTGATGATGGGATAATTAGTGGAATTAAAGATGTAGGAGGAAACAAGTGAACCCCGAGAAAATACACGCACAAGGTGTTTATCAATCACAAAACCCACGTGACACGAGGAGGAATCGATCCGACAACCCCACGCGCCAAAGCACTATGTCACTGAACCACCGCGATTCTCGGAATTCCGGAAAGTCGGACTCCCAAGTAATTCCGAATTCCGGAATTGACTTCGAACTTCTGTACACCCCTACGACGTAACCCTCAAGTATTCTTACTTTACATAAAAAAATCATATACAATCCTACAAATATTCACAGTTTCAAAGAACTGGAAAAAATTCTTAGTTTTTTTTACATTTAAAAATAGCCATCATATCTCTACTCTCTATTCAAAAACCTAACAGATGACATCCTTCGGCGAGCTCAACAACCAGGATAAATGGGAAGTATCATGGCATAAATCTGTCGTGATCGCGGGAAAAACTGGTACTCTTCAAGATATCCGGCTGACCCGAGCAAACTCGAACTAAACATGGCCAAAGCTAGAGATACTCATGTTTTTAATAGATTACCAGTTTTATATTTCGTATCTGCTTGGGCTTCGAGACTCACAGTCTGAAACTAATTCGTTTTGTCCAAACAGGTTTGCAGACACCAACTGCACCACGCAGGACAGTACTTCAGGACGTCAAGCGTTGTAACAGTCAGTCGTAATCTAGTGGCAAAGATCGTTAAGCATGGGACCAGTACCGGAGGTTCAAATTGTTTGTTCATACCACGCTGACTGAAGCTCTTTCCTATATCGGTGTTTATACTTTCACAAATTGTTGCATGTATTTTGAAGACTTTAGTTCGGCACTTTTGAATGATAAAGTAAGATTGACTTTGCAGCAAAATCGGAGAAGTTGAGCAGTGCAAGAACTCAAAATATTGTCGTTTGTTACCAAAACGCTGCTTTCTGCCACGATTCAAGAGAAGATGTATTCAGTTCTGAAATGCACAAAGGAAACTCCTCTATAAGTCATGAGAAAAATGATGAGATCATACCTTGATTCAAGTTGAACCGTTCAGCTCCTTCCCTCAAATGACAAAAAAGCCGAAATCTGCTTCATTGCTTCACATAGCAAGTTCTGTAATTCTTATTGTAAGAAAAAAATATATATACATTAGTCTATTACCATACACTATTATGGCGAAGTGTCCCCTTTGGTTGAGTGGTAACACACGCTGCCTTGTAATCAAGGGCTCCTGGGCTCAATTCCCGTTGGGGACACAAGTGATTCGGAACCAACGTTAAACTAAGTCCTGTCATGTTGACCCGATAGAAGACAATAGCAAACCATCATCGGTTCACCTTGCCCTGGGACGACCTAGGCAGGACCGGGTAGAACACCCGATCATCATCATCACTATCGCACAAACAGATTCCAACATTAAAGGATCATTCGCTCTCAAAACTGTCACTTCAGAGTACACACACGCCACGTTCTTCCTCAAAAGGTTCCTTCCCCTGCGTTAAAGTAAATTAATAAGCAAAATTTAACTTTTTAAGAAAAACATACTTTAAATTACATCCAGACTACTGCAATACCTACAGAGAGGGTCGTCGACTTTCTTCGCATAGTACAACGGAAAAGGTTAAAAGGACCGCGCACGAGAGAGCCCTTTTCCCCAAGCGCCACGTTTAATTAGAGAGGGCCAAGCATTACTCGGTGCCACATTACCATATCGTACTCTTCTCTGTCTCTGTCTCACTCGCCCTTTTACATCGCGATGCCACATTACCGGTTAAAACAAAATCAATATCGTCTTGTTCCTCGCCCTCTCTCTCTCGCGGTCGGGACCTCATATTACGGGAGGTGGAGATAAGGACACCGACATTGTTCTCAGAAGTTCCCTACTGGCTCTCCTCTGAGCTGTCAGCAGGCAAACATTGTCTCTCCTTCTCTCTCTCTCTCTCTCTCTCTCTCTCTCTCTCTCTCTCTCACACACACATACTACGTGAAACCTCTTCTACATTTCCACTCATATTAACAAACATAACTGGAAACTGCGGCCCCATGTTACATTTTACGTTAGTTTTGTAAAGCCCTTGGAACTTTTCGTATGACTGGCTTAAAGCGTGCCTTGTACGTGGGCGCTTGAGGGCGCATACAGTCAGAATACTTACAAAAAAAATCACTGTGGTGTGTGGAAGCCAGTCTTACATTTAGTGTGACACACTTGACGCATATAGATGAAACTATGAAGTTTGTAATCGGACCTTTATAACCCAGTTCTATTGAAGAAGCAAAGCAAGTTCTATTAAAAAAATCAGGATGACTATGGCAATCACTTACAAAAAGAAGCAACTGTATGTTTGCGATTTATCGATAGATATTTTAAAATACCTGACGTTTAATATTGTAATGGGGTAGTACACGCCAACGTACTTGCATATTGTATATAAAATGATGCGTTATAATTTAATTGATTTGTTATTGTTGTGCGGCATTTCATATAATAAATATAATGTTCTTTTAAATTAAAGATTTTATTTATTTACATTGTTGAAATTTAAATATGAAATGGAATTTAAATATTGTATTTAATTAATTTTGTTAAGTTAATTTTATAAAAACAGAATGTAATAAATTATGTATTGAATGAGTATGATAGAAAGTAGGAATGACGTCACGGTCATAGTCGTTAAGAGTGAATAAGAGAATGCACAACTTGAATATTGTATCACCTGGGTTTGTTGCGGAATTTGTTATAAGCTCTTGCCATGAGAATTTCTGAGATATATTTGTAATTTGCAGAAGAAAAAAAAACATCAATTATTAAGACTGTTAGACTGCAAAACTGTGTTATAAATATTATTATAAAACAGCAATTAATAAAACGTAAGCGCAATGGATGGGCATAATTTGTCATTTCCGCGCTAGGTTACAAAATACGAATACGAATGTGGTTTGCGGTGGGAGAGAGATAAGCGTTTGATGTGTTCTTTTAAAACTCTATTCAATTTTGTGACATTAAATATACGATCGGTTGGTAATTTTGTGGAAGTAAGAGTGCAGAATTAAATAAGAAGAAGATGTTCTGCTTTTAGAAATTGTATTATGTTTGTTGACTTATCAGTGTTGGGTATGGAGGACTAAAGGCTTGGCGCCATATCCGGTTGGTTGCCATAGCAGCGGCGGGGGTCAAGTCTAAACAACAGTGAACAGTCAAGTAAGTTAGATGGTAGGAACGTAGACAGTAACTTGTGGAAGTAATGGCTGATTTTTTTTTCTTATTCTGGTTTTCATCCTTTTAAAGCGACATGTCTCTCTCTCATTGTAACGTTTGCAATCTGGTACGAAGCACATACCCATGATCAGTTATTATTATCGAAGAAACTACATAAACCAACCACTGTTGTTTAGACTTGAACATGGCGGGTTACCATGACAACCAACCGGATCTGACAGAAGACTTTTGTGGTCTATTCTTAGTAGCTTCTTTACCTTAGAAATAAAAAGTGACGATTGAATATTAGTCTTTCCTTTATTGGTTATAATAACTAGTTTTTGATCTACGAACAATTCTGTGTTTACTCCGGATCAGAATATTTACATTGAAAGCAAGTTTCGCCCATCATTAATGAATTACGCTAGGTCCATAAAAGCGGGCATCTTCCTAATTAGAAGGAATGACTCTTACGATTGCGTTACTCAGTATCTTGGCGAACTCATAAACCAAATGAAATCACCCTGAGATGTCTACAGAAAGGAAGAAGTCGGTTTACCGTAATAATATCGAGGAAACTGACGTTCGATATATCAAATATTAATATCAAACGATATCCGTTATTCAAAAATATTTACGGTACTATTATCAATAACTTGACATCAACGACATACATTTTATGAAATGTTACGAATTTTACCTTCTGAGCGCTAATTTGATTGACAAAAAAGACGGAGTGTTTATCGCTAAATGAATTACTCAACACAAGTTAAAAAGAGCTTTGCGGGGGGGGGAATTTTTTTTTAATTTCTAGAAATTTCCCTTGTTAATATATTTGCAGTGAGCTAATGCCCTATATCCCTGATTGGCAGCAACGACCAATATAATACAAACGAAACATTGTTAATTTACTAGTAAAAATAGAAGTCTCACTGATTTTCTTCCCGAATTCTGGAATAGACAATAAGAATCAACTGTTCACACTCGTGGCTGGCCGTAGCTCAGTTGAAAGAGCATTGGATTTTCGTTATGATGTCCTGGGTTCGAACCACGTGACTGGCCATCCTCTCTTTAGCATGTCAAGGATATTCTTTCATCACATCAGGCTTATACCGGGATGGTACCTATACGACTTCCTTACCATATGCTGTGTCCCACACTATCCAGGTCTACACCAAACATGCATAAAGACCATAAATACGATTCAATTCCGCAATATGCTCATTTTTTTTCATCTCAATATATTGTGGTGTAATTAAAGTAATGAGTAATTAAATAATCCCTCATCCGATTCAAAACAGCACACAGTATTTAATGGTAAAAGAATCAGGTTCGTTCCATAGGAAAAAATAAAATGAAGGCATTCTTAGAAATCTTCCCTTTTCATGCATTGACTTACGCGACACGTAAAAAGTGATGCTACTCTCTTCTCGTGCCGGTCCTAAGTAGCACAAAATAGTTGGGTCAAAGGTAGTTTCTAATCAAGTGATTGAGAAACGGTTGTCCGAATATCCTATTTCCTAATCAAATATAAACGTTAAGCCACACCTCAACGAACTTATCAAACAAAAATTTATGGCTGGTCCAACCTCCAACCATACATAAATTTTGCGCCATACCAGGATGAACTTATGAAAAAAAATATGGTTTGTCTAACGTTATTCAAGTTTCCCCAACTATGTATAAATGTTGAGTCAAACTTTAATGAACTTATTAAAAAGGAATTGGTGCAACGTTGTAAAAGAACCATTTCTTAACCACATATAAACGTTGGATCGAACCACAACGAACTTAATAAACGAAATATTATGGCTAGTCCAATGTTGTAACACAACAATTTCCCGCCACAACCGTTTACCAAACATTATTTAGCCATGTCCACTATTTTCTAACGTCGGACCATCCATTTATGTTATCTAGGGAGGGTGCAAAGTTGACTGTGGTTACGTCACCGTTTCTTGCACAGAAAGAACCAAACGTATTTGTTCCCTTCCTTCAGCAAAGAATGACATTACAAGGGGGGCTGGATGCTTAGAGGTTAAATCATGTAAAGGAAATAAGTTTTAATTAAATAATACACTCTTGAAGAGAATAACATTCCACGAAAAGGTTACGGAGACAAAATTAATTACCCATATATTTTCGGTCCATTACCTCAAACAG
>JAGDQP010026379.1:0-25981 GCA_022664845.1 Lepisma saccharinum
GCCCTTGCTATTATGCCACCCAAATTGCATCGTATCGCAAAATCGTGTCTGGTAAATATACCCTACTATTTTTCTCTCGCCTTCTCTCCCCCCGACAGGAAACAACATGAGCACAGAATTTCCCTACATTTGGATGAATTAGTATAGATATATGATCATAGTGCTGTAAGATATGAGACACGTAGGTTCATTCAATATCAGAACTGGAGGCGATTAAAGAAGTGGAGCTGTTGGTGAAGAATACAACCAACGTGGTGAAGAATACGCTTCATAGATTGCCTTAGGAATTGCTTCAACACCCTTCCTACAGACAATATTTCCTCTCATGTGATTTACAAATTTTTGGAGAGCTGATTACAAACATTCGTGGACATTAGTTTGGGTCGGACGAGGACATGTGTTACTGGGTAAAGACGTGGTTTCCCTGGCAGCCCCGACGCTTCTTCCAAGATTGGATATCTCTTTTTTCAGGGCGATAAATGTTTTAACAGTTTTTGAGATAACGTTTTGGGGAAACAAATATTCAGTGACGCTTTTTGGTGTCTGGCTCCTTTTTTGTTTGACGGACTCTCATACAATCTCAACGGAACATTAAAATCTAAAAAAAAAAAGAAACCACACCATTTTCTGCACCCTTAATTCCGTGCTCGTGCAAAGAGTAACATTACCAAAATAATATGTACAACGTAATCAGAAGATTCTTTCGCAGGAACTTCGTTTCAAAAGAAGTTCATATATTGGTTGGTTACCAAGGCCTAATCAGTTAGCTTTAATTTAATGATCCGATTTGTACCGTTTACGATGATTTGTTAATCATAAATACGATCTCTACCATTTTGTGCATAACAAGTCAATAACAAGTTTGTTTGACGACGGAAGTAATTCAGTGACATAAAAATCACCAATAACATTACAGACTTTACTTCACTACCCCGCATTATGTAGGTAGCATAAGTTAATGTTTAGTAATCAACTCTCAGGGTCGATTGGAAAGACGTAGTTTAGTCTCAGTCGAAGTTAGACCTAGGTTGAAACGCCAGTTTCGACTGCAAGAAGAGTTTTTTTAGCTTAAACGAGGGTTTAAGATGAGGTCAAAGGCTAAGAGAGATAATTAAGTTGAGGCCAAATCTCACTTTGCGTACTCTCATTGGTCAAAATATGATTTGGTCTCAACTTAGCCCTGGTCAGAAGCTTAGCCGTCGATTGTAGAACTGACTTTTAATGTGAGATGTTCCAATAGTTGGCTTGATCCCTGTTGCCAGATGCAAAGTTCGAAAAATCTCACGAAACTATCGAAAATATCCCACTTTGCTCCCTCACGTCCCACCAATGTTTTGCAATATTTTTTCTATTTAAGTGCATATAAATATAAACATTTACATTACGGTATCAGCTAACCGAAATGAGTACAGTTGTTTGATTTTATTAGAGTATATTCTACAGGTTAATCCCGAAACAAAGTAACCATTCGTTATTACTACATAGGAAATAATCAGCCTTGCAGCATTTAAAAATAGTCTAATATTTTAACTGAAAAGTAAAATGTTTTAATTATACATTAAAGTTTTTGTACTGTTACTTGCATGTAGATACATGCAATAAGTGCTAATGAAACAATTAAATTGCTAACATATCAATTTCCAGGTGACACAACACACTTCTGTTGATACTGTGAACTTCGAAATGAAGGGTACACGGGAAGAACGATCAAGGTCCATTTTTGAAAGGTGTGAAAAAAAAAAACATGTTAAATTGTAAACATTTTAATTTAAAGTTTTTTTTCGCTCTAGGCATGTCTTTGACCTCAAGCAAAGATGTCCAAAGCAAAAATAACTTTAAATTCAAGTGTTTACAATTTAAAATGAACTTTGTCTCACAACTTTCAAAAAATGACCTTGATCTTTCTTCGCGTGTACCCTTAAATGTTTGCGTTCCACTTCAAAGTGAATACAATTTATGTCTCTAACTTCGAACACGACCTGATCAATAGCACATACTTTAAAGATTCAGCTTCAATGCTGTTTCTCTCTTCTCCCCTCTCTTTCTATCTCTCTCTCTCTCTATCTCCACATGTTTATAAGACTACAAGGATATTTTAGGACTTACCTTTTAGACAGTTACATCATCTCATTCAGGCAGAGATTTTATGGGATAAAAATAGCTAATAGATAGCAACATGAGATGATGCATCTTGCTAATTCCAGATACTTATTCTTCAGATAATATTAAAGACCATCATTGCAATGTATTTTAGGGAACATGACGGTGCTTCCGTTTATCTTAGAATGAAAGTTGGCTTAAAAGACAGCGTAATTAAGACGCTTTGACTTACTGAAGAAGTTACAATTATTATTATTTTATTATCTCTTCCTATTTGCTAACATTTGCTTTCCCTTCAGAAAACTGCTTTATTAGCTCATATCTTTCGCATGTTTAATCTCGTCTCAGTTTTAGTATTTTCTGCTTGTACTACAGCAACTTTCCAACATTCTTGATCTCATTACTCAGTGGTTGTTACTTAGCTTCGAGATGGACCAAACGAATAACGAATGTCAAATTAAAACGTTGCCGCACTTCGATGACTATCAAATTGAAGTTTTCCGAGACCGAAACAAAACTTGGTCTTCGCTATCCATTCTAAGCCACAGCTTAGACTAAGTCGGGTTAGATCAAGTCTAAGCTATGACCACGGTTTATGTCTTTGCAGTCGGCCCTAAAAGTTTGAGACTGACGACTATGTAACACTCTTATGACAATAAATAAAAAAAATCAAATGAAAATTGATTTACACGAATCACATTAGTGTAAAATATTAAAAGAATCAAGGTTTATTATGAGATTGCCGATTCGAGACGAAAACTGCAATTCTCAGGTTAGTTTCTCCGCACCCGCTTTTGTTCAGTCGTTAGTGAGCAATCCTGAATGCATGTAGTATATAAGTACAGCAATATAAAAAAATATTTCATTTTATTTATTATTTACTTACCAATAAGTTCCAAATATAGCACATCCCATTTTAGATCGAAATATTAAAATAAATTTACAAGAATAACAAACATATAAAGAACAATATGCACAATAAGATCAAGATAACAATATTTACAAATACAATTTCTTTATCTTAGCAATAAAAGTACTCTCAGAGGCATATATATCAAATGCCTGTGAAATTGTATAAGTTACTTTTGAACCAAATTTATTCTGGGGTTGTTTACATAAAAGAAAGCAACATTTCGTATTAGTCGCATAGCTGCGCAAAAGTTTATTTGCGACACTAAGGTCTCACATTGAATAATTCAGTAATAATTTTGTGGCGAGCCGCGGTGGTGTAATTCGTAGAGCGCTCATCTCTAGTGCTGGATAGATCGATCCCTGCTCATGCCATGTGAACTTTGTGGTGGACAAACACCGTGTGCCTGGATTTTCTTCGGGCTCTCCCAATTCCTTCCACTTTTTTCATTGCACCAATTTATCCCATCATCATGCATACGGCCTCAGCCAAAATCGCCTAAAGGCCTTAAAACTAAATTCAAATACAACAATTTTGTGGAAGGAAAGGAGACCACCAATGTCCGAACGAGCTCAGGGTAATTTTATATTGAATATTTACATTAAATCCGCAATTGAGAACGCATGTGCTTCGGGAATTTTGACTCTCATAATAGCCACAAAGAAATTTATAATAGATTCTAGCTTAGTAAGATGCGCGGGACATGCCATGGACGATATAGGCGAGCGAGTAGGTGACACATAGGACTTGTAAAACATGCTAAGCGCAGGCTGATTACGGATGTCTGTGAAGCGATAGAGCAAACCTAGTTTCCTCATAACATTTCGAGTAATATGAGTAATGTGTTCAGAAAAAGTGAGCTTGTTGTCAATAACAATACGAAGATCTTTGAAAGAAGTTGTAGGTTTACGAGATTCAGCTCATAATTCAAGTCGTCTAGACCCTAAATTTGAAGTCAATAAACCCAAACCTGAAGTTATATTAAAAGGAAGTCACAATGAAGGAAAATATCTACTGCTGTACATCTATATTGATTTCTATATCTTAAATATTATCTTCCTTTCAAGCTTAATAATGCAGTTGTGTCCAGATAATGCCACTTCAATTGAATCAGCAGTTTGAAGAAGGCAATCAACGCCAAAAATGTGAAAATCTACTTTATGCCGGATTTGATATCTGGAAGGGATGGCGCATCTATACAATACACAAAGAAAACAGAAAAACATTAGTAAAGCCTTCAACAATAGGTGCAAAATAGAGATGTGCAAAACTAGCGTAACAGCTATTTTTCACTGCTACATGGGATAAATTGCTATGACTGCTACAACCGATGAAAAATAGCAGTTACTGGCTTAACTGCTATTTTTCTCCGAAGCTTGTTAATGGTAAAACGCATTGTGTCCTTTTTTTTAAACAAACCATGACGTGTGAACACTACGTAATTAGTAGCGTCTGTTACTCGTGTACGGAATTGATATAAAGAGCTCTAAGAAAGCACCGACTGATAGTTGGCTACGTGGAGTAATGGATAAGGCGTTGGAGTTGGAAAGCAGTGGTTCCGAGTTCGATACCAGTTCATCGCAAGGTTTTATTTTTTTAAATTGTTTATATTTTATTTATATTTTAAATATGTTATTTTGAAATGTTATTGTTTAATTTGTTTTATAACTTTATTTGCATTTAACGTTTTTTGTAATATTTTCCGTTTATTCTGATTCTGTAGTCCAATTCAGATTTAATAAAACGGTAAAAAAAATGGGTAAGGCATTGGACTTTTGATTCAGTGGTCCCCTAAAGTTTATTTTTTATTTTTAAGAGAAATTCCTTTTTATTTTGTAGTTTGGAAGGAAAGCTCTGGTCCTGCGATAATCATTTTTCTTCCCTTGAGGCAGTGAAAACAGTACGCACATTAAAAAGTCCATAAAATTCACATAGTTTAGAAAAAAATGAACCAGCAATTTGAAGAAGTGAACAAACGCTAAAAAATCGAAATTAGTTTTTTACTAAAAAACGCACCTCAATTTATACGCACTTATCACAAGGTAGAAGAAAAGAACGATAGCTAGTTATAGAATGATTTATCTGAACTTACAAATATTAGTTAGTTTGAAGAAGGGAACAAGGCCACTAGCGTCTCAAAACAAGAAGTCCTATTTTTGAATGTCTGAGAAAACACGATTCAGTCGCGTGTGCAAGAACAGTGATTCTGTTCACCATACCTGACTTTACCAAACTTCTACGTGCCCTTGGTCACTAATTTTATTAAATTTCCCAATGCGTTTATATAATTATAATAATAAATCACAGCCATATTCAATCCACTACTGGATGAGGCCTCTCCCCGAAGGGAGGAGCTGGTCTACTGCTCTCACGCTGTCCAGACGGGTTGGGAGAGGAGAGCCGAAACTCTCACTGTGATCACCACTATATTTTATGCACAGAAGCTCCCCAATTGTCCTATATATGAAAGGAGAAACTTTTTTTCTTTAAAAAAGACAAAGAAAATCGCACTATGATTCGATCTTGGGTACTCCGTATTAGCTTTCCGACGTGCTACCAATCCACTAAATTGATAATTTGAAACTGTCTGCTTGTCAGTCTCATTTTCGGTGAAGGAGTAGTGCGCCTGTGCGAGAATGATCCCGCCTTAATAGGAGTTCCTTGTATTTGAGACACTACTACATGGCACTTGTGACTAGTGACAGTTAGAGTGCATTGTGAAAACACAAGTTAATCGTGCGTGCAATAACAAAATACCGTACCTGACATATCTAACCTAAACATGCGTTTGTTCACTAACCTTATTAAATTCTCTAATTCGTTTTGTACATATAAAAAAAGAACGTTATTTTCATTAAAAAAAACTACACCAGGTTTCGATCCAGGGTTACTTGCATTAGCTTTCGAACATGCTATCAATACGCTAAATTGGCAACTGGATGCAGTTGTTTGGAAGTACTATTTACTGTTAAGGGGTAATGCGCATGCGCGAGGATGGCTGAGCCCTTCCTGTCGCAATATTGTTTTTCAGCTCGACGCACAGGACTGGGCAGCCATTTTGGCAACTTCCGGAGCACACTTGGAAACACTTCCGGTACGCCACAGAACTTTTGCCTAAACAGAACTTTTGAGTAAACAGTACTTTTGCGTATGTCCACCGCTAACAGGGGGCTGTGCTCCCCCCACGCGGCTGACGCCGCCCAATCGGACGCACCCTGACCCTCCCCCCTTGCACAGCCCTGCTGGGTTCACAGCCCTCGTATATATAGATACATCCTAGTTTTTAGTGGCATCTTTTAAAATTGTAAATCACAACTTTTATTAAATGTCCTTTTGTGTATTTACATAAAAAACGAAAAAACTTTAATTTTCTTTTAAAAACATATGTAAAGATTCAAAGCCAGGGTTTGAACCCCGGACTATTAGATCAGCTTTCCGACGTCTTGACCACAAGATCAAAGTGTAGCTGCCGAATTGAGCGCTTCTCGCTGTTACTTATCGTTCAGGATAAGCGAGAGTGGGCTATCCCTACCGGAAGTGTTTCCGTTGGCTGCCCAGCCTTGCGAGAAGAGCTGAAAAAAAAGTATTGCCTTCCTGTCACTAGTCGCAAGTTATACTTATTCAGTATGAAACAATTACGCTTCCCCCTACCCACCGCTTTATACTTTCCTGATTTAATTGTGTTTTGATATACTGTTTCTTCGCCACCAGTAATTCCAAGCTCCGATAATTACGTAGAATAGTTTTACAACAGTTATGGTAGGAAATAAACTACCTTTGTCCATATCTCTACTGCACACGTAACAGGATACAGGTAAATAGGTTAATGTAAAATATTGTTTTAAACTTCTTTTTCACAGACGGGAATAACTAACTCGCATTTAGATACGTTTTTATACACTGATATTATTAACTACTATTGTTAACAGATGTTTACATATAGCAACTATTGCTATCACTGTTACGGAATAAAAGCAGTTTTTCACATTTGTAGGGCGAAATTTCTGTCAGTGGGTAGAAGGGAAAAAATGAATTTAATACTTAGGCTCCCTACTTGTAACTTTCGAGTTCATTGTGCATGCGTTTCTTGTAAATAACATTCATTTGACATTCTAACAGTTAAGTGAATTTGAGAAGCAAGCTAATTCATTTTGGGAGGCGTGGGAAATAATTACTTTTACAATTTCCCATACACATGGATAAGGAAAACCAACTTCATACGGAATGAACGTAATATAAATCCACACGAAGGCCAAGCACAGACACGAATTCATGCCGAGCTAGCGGAAGCGAGTGCAGGTGTTTAACTTTAAAGTCAGGTTAGATTTTCCAGTTTTTCATTACATGCGACAGACTATTTATTTAACCATATTTCGTGTTTGCTCGTTCTATATACGGAGATCACAGGAAACGAACGTGTCTTGTCTATTTCTGGCGGATAAGAGTGCCATCTGTTAACTCTTTGAAGGGCCTTTCCAAACATGCATAGTCTGTATGATACAAACAAATATTTAACTGATATGCACGTACACGCAATTCTAATGCTTATCTTCTTAATGGCTTTCTTGTAAAATCAACACAATTAACAAACCGTGTTCTTTTCGTGTACTCTCCACATGTGTAGTGCATTTGGAAACTAGATGCACTATTCCTTTCATCCGCGGAATTTTTGAAAGCGGGGTTCCAGAATGAAAACTGTTATTTTGTTAAATTTGGTATACCTCAGACTTCCAAGAGACCAAGCGATATTGCTGAATATGAAAACCTGAGAAGGAATATATTTTAATATGTATAAAACCAACTGTTTAAAACGCCGCCGATTTTAAAATAAGTAGATTGGTCGTAAAATGCACGATTAATTTTCTTGGGATCGCAAAGCGCATGGTATTCTGTGTAGTTGCAAAACGTACGGACTCATTAATTTGTACAGTCCGATCAGATTAACCAATGGCACTAAAGGAGCTGAAAAAGATATTCAGATAATCTCAACAATCAGCAGAGACAATGCATATCGATCAAAAACGTTAAATTTAAAATGACGCATTTATTTGTTTCTTCATATCTTCCGTTGCTAGATCTACAAATGAAATATTAAATGGGCGTGGTTTTCCAGAAAATAGCTGGCCATACACACGCACGCACACACACACACTCACACACACACACACACTCACAAACAAACACACACACACAGGTACACAGATGGGAAACTTTATTCTCTAACGTTATAGATTTTTTTTTTTCGTTCGTTTATTGGTCTGATTTTTTCGTTTGCATCATTTGCATAATAAATTTTATTTGACTCGATATCTCAATTTACGATATGATAAATGACATTTCATATTTTATCATCTGGGTGAAAAGAGGTTACGTAATTATTTTTTTGTAGTTTCAAAGACCCGTTACAATAGTGCTTAATATCGACCTTTAACACGAGGTGCTATTCTTTATCAGATTGTACTCTACACGTGTCCAAAATATTTTATCGTATGATATATTTGAGCAGCCTACTTTTTATTTGCAATTGATCAGGCGATAGCTCTGTACAAGAACAATTGTTTCGTGATGAGTTGTTCGTGTTACGAAATTGAATCTTTTCTTCCATTAAAATGTGTTTCGAGCACGACCGAATGAAGCTTAGGGAATACCCGTGCCTAATATTTAAACATTACAGTATTGATTGCAAGTGAAAGTTCACAATTGCAAGTTATTTCAACATTGTCAATATACTCCATACCCAAATATAACTAAGCGGACCATTGTCTTACAAATACGTCATATCGATAGCTATGGATTCTTCAAATCACTGAAAGTTTCGTGGTAAGGTGAGTACAGTATACAAACTTTCTCAAAGAATAATCGAAAGTAAAATATCTTTAGATTCAAGAATTAAAGGTTTCGAAGATATATAACAATATTTTAAAATATCTTAAATCTATGAAAAGAATAGTGTATTATCCTTTCCATTCTAAAATAAACCTCATATAGTATGTATATGTTATGTTCTATACTTGGTAGGTAAACAAACCCAGTATATAATTTCTGCAAAATTACTTCGTTGTTATCTCAGCCCATATACAAAAGATACAGTGTCAACTACTCCATAAAATCTTTACACGCCTGAAGGATGTTGTTCCTTGCCAAAAACCTTTCAGAGAGCAGGTAACCGCAAGTTAGCAACAAGAGCACTTGTAGAGCTTTGGTATTAATAGTCCAGCGATTAAGAGAATTTGGTTGTTCGGTTTGGGGACAGATCTTTCGGCACTTGGATACCAATTGTGACAAGATTACACACATACAGGATCAAACGACAAAGGTCACGATACTGCTTAAATGGTTCAGTGTTTCGAGAGCCCTATTTGATGGTGTTTGTCTCTCATACGTTTGGTAATTTCCGGGCTCATTAATACGCAAAAAACACCTTGCGTTTACAGTTTCGGAGTGGAAATGGCCCATTTGTTTAATTCCTGCCATTTCAGTCGTTTAAAATCGGTTAATCACATTGTATCCTTATTGTTACTTTTTGCTTCTAGCTTGCATGTTACTCCTGTCAAAGTAGACAGGTGATAATTGTTAGACTGTCTCATAAATTAGCTACTTGGACAGAATTTGTATGCCAAGTAAGTGTGCACTAATTTTACAAAACATGTGTTTACTATGGGAATATTTTTAGTTGTAATTTTTCATCATAATCAGCACTTCAAGGACAGCTCATAAACGTCCTTCAGTTGGATTACATTTCAAATTTATCTAGAACAGTGATTCCCAATCTTTGGTACACATATTCCCTGTGGTACGAATCAAATCATCTAAGAGTAACTAAGAAAAGTTGGATAATAGCTAAAGGACATGTACGTCAAGAGTATATAAATTAAAATTCCTGAAACTAGTTAAACGTTATGATGAATGAGGAGCAGGGTTTCTTCGTCATTTAATCTAAAAAAACGCTACATGTTACTCTATTGACAAAAGATTGAGATTCAGTTATGTAGAATTTTCGTTCCACTTTACAGAGGAAATGCGGCTCAGTGCGTAGGATATCATGAACAACTGGTAGTTTTAAGTTGTTCTGTAATCGATGTCAAGAACTTTGTTTCCACCGTAATTAAGGGTTTATTTTCAAAAGGGCAAATTAACAAGAAGAACGATTTAAGAATAGTTTGGAAATTTATTGAAACATGTACCCTCAATAACGATTCTATCCACAGAATGGCCAGCTTTAATAAAATCGTTGTAGAAGAGAGGTAACTAAGCATAGTTCCAACGTTAGGAGCACGTTTTACACATAACATTGTTTTATACACAAAATGCATCTTTATGGTTTTTAATGTGGTATAAAACTTATTCTGAAATAAATAAATAAATAAATTGGAAGGTTTAGGGTTTAGTGAAATAAAATATAAGAGTCATGCATGATGTCTTTTTTAGAACAAAGTAGCTTCAAAAACGTTTTAGACGTAATACATGCTAAGGGATAATTCTGCTGTTTCTCAAATCATTTGATGGATATGGAGTTCACACTCAGTCAAGATTTGTATCCTTACGGGAAATATTCTTCATTTGCTATACTTTCGGTCCAAGGTATTTTCTACATCGAAGGTACAGAACATTCGATATCACCCTGAAAGAGACAGTATACAGTTTCTTTGATCAGAAGCGACTGATTGTACAGGGGAGGTATTTCAGTTGAACTAACTGATAATGAATCCTCATATCCTGGGATACATTACTGTTATAGGTCATCTGCTGGAAGCGAAACTAGGAATTAGTCTTCATTTTCTTGGAGATACTCAACTGAGATTTTAGTATTTAATACAGTAAGTCATGGCGAGGAAGAATAGCAATACTGTCTAAAATTAGTACACACACGCTACCTTAACCACCATTACCTCTTAAACGACACAACAAAAAGTTTAATACAACTGTACTAAATAGTACGTTATAGCATTATCAACAATCTGGCACAGATACATAAAAACATGCCCCTACAAAAATTACCCGATGAATGTTAATACCCGATAAACTTCCATCGATTAATAATAAATCTCTACGCCTTGCAGCTACTTCTATACTTTAGTCACTGATGCAATAAGTTTAAAAGGTGTAAACGGTGTATAATAAAGATGATAACTTTCTCATCTTTGCGGTTCATCTTTCGTAAATATAGCAGTTACATGAAACTGATAAACCATTAAGGTATTATGCAATTACGGACGTATAGCTATACACGAATCAATAGTTATAGAGAGAGAAACCAATCCCAAGCAAGACAAAATAAACAGTTTTGCGTCCAAAATGAAGTCAGTATTTCCAGTGACTCAAATACAGAACCTGCTATTAAATATTGCCATTATTTTCAGTTGTTCAAACTTAAATGATGTTAGTTTTTACACAAACTACATTGAATTTGATATTATATGTAAAACATAGAGTGACTTGATTCTTTCTGTAAAAAAGGGATTGAAAGTAATACAAAGTTTTAATAAAATTACGAGGGGTACCAAAAGTAATGCCTGTTAGTCCATAACGTCTGTAATAATAATAATATAAAATGAAACTGCTCAAACTGTGTAGACCAACTCTTCATCTACAAGCTTGTACTACTCAATAAAGCCTCCCTCAGGAGCGACACATGCCAGCACCGTTCAACCCACTTATTGAAAGCAATTTGGAAAAATAACTTTGGTCACTTCCTCACCCAGCTTCTGCTCGTATCATCCACTTCACCAGTATCGTCGTACTGCCGTCTCCGAAGGTTTACCTTCACTACAGTGAACAAATAGAATGGCGCGCGGTCGGAGTTGTACTGGGTGGGGACCACTGTCCACTCCATTTCTGCAATAGCCTGAGATGTTTAAAGCGAGGTATGTGAGACCCATTTTGGACACACCTTTCGGTATCCCAGTTCTTTGATCATCTACTGGACAGCATTACTCCACATTACAGTTCGGATTACCTCCCTCCGACAGGGAGACGACGCCCTGATCAAGTCATTCATGTTTCTTTTGTTTTCTTCTGTTACAGCTGTCACTGGTCTTCCACTCTGAGGTTTTTCTTCCAAACTCCTTTCTTACCTCTTAAACTTAATGAACCATCTTCGGACATTACTCCCGTCTATTGTTTCCTCACCATGAACGTTTTTCAGCCTTTCATGGATGTTGTCTTTAGTGGTAGTGCATTTCTACTGTCAGGGACTCGATGATAGCTCTTTGTTTATGCTTCACATTAAATACCTACAATAACAAAAATTGGTGAAAACATACACGAACAGTCACTCTATACGCTGATAAAGAGGAATTACCACTAGCAACACTTACTAATGTAATGATCAAGATGCATTGCTTTCTGAACTCAGAAGATTAATGAAACTGAGTGTTACCTAGATCGATGCTTAGTTAGGTTGGATCTCTTGAACAAATATTACATTATACTTTCCTGTATCTTCTTTGTTGTTACTTCCAGATGTACAATTTTTAATTACTTCCTGTATAACCACATTAAATTTAAATTAAAAATGAGTGCATATTTAGTATAACATACTATTTCCTTCATTTCAGGTTTATTAAGAAATGATGGAAATTAATTTGAAACCACAGATATTGATCATAGTATTAACATTAAAAACAACGAGACATACAAGCAGAATATATTATAAATCACTGCAACCTGGGACACGTGGTAACATTCATTCTTTACTTAACACAATATTAGTGCACCTTTCTACGGATCATCAACAGACAAGTAATTTTATCTTACTTGCTACTCAAGTAAAGTTGAGAACAGCAACATCGTTAAAATATAACCTGCATGAGGTATGCAATGTACCACTAGCAATAATGGAACCAACTCATTCACATCTGTTCGAAAGAAGAATAGGCTTTGAGACATTGAAATTTGAAAGAAAGGCGTCACATATAATCTTGATAACTGAAGAACAAAAATATGTAGAGAATCTACTTCTAAGTGTCAACTATCGCTCAGTCTGGAATAGTGAATCTAAGTTCATTGTTCTGGTAGAAGGAGAAAACAGAATTTTAGCTTCCACTATCTTGAAGACATTTTGGAAGTTGAAGATACTGAATGTTGTCGTTATTACTGAAAGTGAAGAGAAAGAACACATGCTCCAAGTAAGTTCTTACAATCCGTTCACAAACGTAATAACTATTCAAGATGTAGCTATCGAAATTTTCTGGGATAAAGTAGTCCAAAATAATTATATATTTCCTGATAAATTGAAGAGATTTTACAACTATACTTTCACCGTATCAGCATCAACAAATCCTGTATATTTCTACAGAGATAATCACAAACACTGCTTTCGAGGATTAGATTGGTTATTCCATGATATTCTGTCTCATCACATGAAGTACAGTTTTACTGTCACTATTCGCAAATCGAAAGGAATTCTACAACCGAACGGAACATTTTCTTATGTTCTTGGAGATCTATATGAAAGGGAAATTGATTTTGCACTTACTAGGTTCACGCTTAGTCCGGAACGGATACTTGCTGCAGACATGACGGAACCAGCAATGGTATCGACTATGAACTTTGTCGTTCCTAAATCGAAACGCTTTCCTCAATGGACGGCTTTGGTTTCACCATTCGAATGGATAACGTGGATGTTCATTGTCTTCGTCTTACTTTATGTCCTGATATTTTGGATAATACTGAC
Organism: Lepisma saccharinum; assembly: GCA_022664845.1. Classification (NCBI taxonomy): domain Eukaryota; kingdom Metazoa; phylum Arthropoda; class Insecta; order Zygentoma; family Lepismatidae; genus Lepisma; species Lepisma saccharinum. The sequence goes on from JAGDQP010026379.1 coordinate 13,686, forward strand.
CAAGTACTGGCTAAAGTCTGAAGGACCTGATGGTGTTATTGAAAACATTGTATACGTTTTATCAATTTCCCTACAAATTTCTGTTCCTCGTTTGCCTCGTACGGACCTTTTCCGATCTACTTTCTTTGTGTATGTTTCGTGCTCACTAGTCATTAGTACATTGTATCAGGGATCTCTTGTGGATTTATTAACAAATCCTCGGCATTACCCAGAAATCGACACATTATTACAAATTGCAAAGTCATCTTTATTTAAGGTTTGCCTTGGAACTCACTGTGAATTAATAAGAAATTCATCGAGTGAAGTTTTGAAACAGATGACAAATATTTTACCTATTTATTATAAGGAGGTAAATGATGTGTTAGATAAAGTTGCATATGAGGAAACATCAACCGTTTTTTATCATTACCTACCTCTTCAATTTCATATATACACTACATATTTTACCTCCAGTGGAAACTCTTTATTACACATTGTTCGGGAACCTGTTCTTACATCTCTAAGGGCATATACTTTTCCAAAAGGTTCATCACTTCTGGCCAGGTTTGGTGCATTCTTTTATAAAGTGTTTGAAGCTGGTTTATTAGAGAAATGGAAAGACGATTTCTTATTTGATGCAAAAATAAAAAATGTGTTCAAATTTATACTGGATAAAATTCACGTAAGTATATCTCTTAGTCATATTAAACCAGTATTCTATCCATTGGGTTTTGGAATTGTCCTCGGGATTGTGGTGTTAGTAGTGGAATGTATAGTTTATCATGGATTTCACAAGCGTTGGTAATAATAATGCAACACTTAGTTTATCATGGTTTTCAAAGTGTTGCTCCAGGAAGAACAATCGTTCATAAGAACGCTGTCACATTAGTGAACGTTCGTGCCTCATGAAGCTGCATTTATACACAACGGATGTATGTGCCTTTAAATAGACATCGCAAAATGTGCATCTTTCACCCTCACATCAGTGTAAGATACCAGTACATTTTGGAGGAAGATGTCTAATACATTACAATTAATTTATAAGACCATAATAATGAAATCAAAAGAGTGGTCATTATCTATAACATACCTAACATACATGAACAATTATGGAAGTATTTCCATCACTGTAGAAAATATTTGTTACCTTGATGACATCAGCTTTAAAGAGCAGATTTCTTTCTCTTATGTGATAGTGGATGATACATCAATTTAATGTAGCAGTGACTTTATGTTTGTAAAATAAGAAAATAGTTCTTTAACATATTGTTACATTATGTTGAATATGCGCCGAGCAGCTGTAACTCAGTTAGTAGACGGATTCGATAGGATCTGTGTTCGCCCCTTGCCGTGGCCATCCTGACTGTGGTTTACTCAAGTTATCCTTAGTAACACAAGGTTAATCCTGTATTCGTGCTTCGAAAATAGGCCTTGGTAGACTTCTTTCTTACATCTTAACCCCACTAATATTCTGGCCGTGCCATGGTTGCCTAAGGATATAAATGACATTTAAATTCTACGAGTATTAAACACTTACGTAGACTATGAATTAGAAACGTTCTTGTATGCCTACATCCTATTCAATAATAGAAGTTCAAAGAGGTGAGTGTCTAACAGAAAACAATTAAAACAGCCTTGTTTAATACAATGTATTTATAGGCAGTGGGAATTTATCCCCAAGCTTCGGGGTAAGACGCTAGTTGACGTTTTCCCCGCCACATATATGACTTATGTGTAGTACTGCCTAAGCAAATACTTTTCAGTAAGAAGTACCCAAGGCAAGTGGATTTGCTCATCTGTCATGGAGTTTAGCCCGATCCTAAACTGTTTATTGACTACGAATCAGTTTTAGAGGAAAATATTTTTAGGTAAAACGAAAGAGGTATTTTGCTTCAAAAAGACTTGAGTCGTCTTCAGGTGATAGATCACGCAACATTCGCTACAGCCTCTTTACAAGCATACTGACTAGTCCTTTTACAACAGTTTTGTCATCTAGGATCATAGTTATGGAATTACACTACTGGAGCCATCTTCACCTGACAGTAATCTTCCCACAAATGACCCTATACTATACACTTGTGATATATGTGTGTAGTTTCTGCTACAAAATAGATTACCATTATTGTTAAAATGTTTTTCCTTGCGCAAGTTTCATCAATTTAATAAACGGTTGTTACATTTAAAGCCACACTGCCTTGCTGCTTCAAATCGATTGAAACGGATATAATGTAAGTTTCTACAGCAGTTAAAGCATCTCAGAAATTGAACTGTAAATGTATTAATGCACTTGATGAAAACATAACTTTCTGGTCCTCTCCCTATTATCCATATTGGTGTGTGCTACCTGCTGTGTGAAATTTTATACAGTGTAACGTGTGATACACATATGGATGATCCTATATTCCCAGAAGAGTGCAATGTGTTTTCCATGCGCTACAACAGCTGTTACATTTCAGAGTTACGCAAACAAAATATCTTCACCTAAGATCAAGAGAGATATGAATTTTAATCTTAATTTATTTATCGACCAACATGAAGGTAAATTTTTAAAATATAATAACCTGAAAACTCATGTAAAATAGAAAACTAAACTCTTTAATAATATTGTTTGTTTATTTCCTTTTATGTCAGTATACAAATTTATGGGCTGTTGGTTCTCACAACACTTACATTTAAGTGGATAATTAAACAAGTAAAGTTTACAATGCAAATTAATCTAAATATCTAAGCTGTAGAAATCTATCATTGGTTATTAGCATATGTTTTCAAGGGAACAATAAAGAACACAACATTAATGACATCTCAAATTATTCAATATCATTACAATATCCATGTCATTATCAGTATGATCTAACTAACTAAAGTGTTCTGAGCAGACTCAACATTGGCGCATGAACGTGTGATTGACAGTGTTGGGTTAGGTACTTGATTTTTGTACCTACGTACTGACCTTAAATTGTACCTAGGTGGAAGTACTAGGTACAAGTTCGTCAATGTATCTAGGTACAGGTACAGGTACTGATAAATGTACCTAAGGTACTTTTTAGGTACTTGACCCAGTTACTGCTAAACAGTGCTGGAGATGATATGAAGAACTAAGGGGATGCTGATTGACTAGAATATTACTCCTATATCTTTACCTGTAATAATAATAATAGTAATAATAATAATAAACACTTATTATTGAGCAGTATAGGTTCAGCCAAAGTGTGCTGTGTTATCTAACACTTGTTAAAAATACGGAAATTTTCATGTACCACAGTGTATATTAATAATAGATAAGGAATAGAAATTCCGCAGAGTTTCAGAATTACATACAAATGAACTGTAGAGGTTCAAATATCCAATACAACTAACGGTAGAATTGATGTGGCATGCTATCCACAAATACTTCAAAATTGTTCTCTATCAAACTTTGCGTATTTCTGAATTTTTCATTGGGTGCGCAAGGGATTTCTCAAAGGGAACAGGTGATTTGAAGATATTCTCTAAAGAAAAGTCGCAAACGAATTATTGTTACCTGCTAAGAAGTCATCTCGACTCACCTTTACCTCAGAAAATTTCTGGGAACCTCTATCTAATTTGGGAAATCTCTTGCACGCTTAATGTTCGAATATGCTCTATTGTAGATGAGGTTTCCAGTCTTTGATGATAACTTGTCATCGGATATACAACTAATTATATTGACAATTTGAAACTGTAAAGTACATCTCTCACTCTTTCTGCAGCCTGTATCTCCGAAACACAATGCGGAATTTCCACCCAGATGATCAGAACTTCTTACATTCTTTTCTTTCACAATGGTTCGGGGTGTCCTCAAATCCAGCAACATTTATTAAGCTCATTTCTCAACATCATATGATGATGCACATTTGCACAGCGACGTAAATCGGGTGGTGATACAATATTTTATTGTTACTTTCTATATATTTATATATTTTAAAAGCATATTTTAATGTTTTTAACATTATCCATAAATACTAGCCTGCAACACAGTGGCGTTCGGCTGGCTGCAGAAAACTTTAGGATCTGGGTAAAAAATAATATTTTTTTAAAGACAGTTTTCTTAAACAATTCGTACTAAAAAGTAAAAAACAAATTTTAAGCATGTCTAAAAAGAAAAGCATGGGCCAAGCTCTCACTTTATTAGAGTGCCGCTGCTTTCTGTTTTATTCCTGTATAAACAAAATTAATTTTTTACTCTTTAGTACGAAATGTTTAAGAAAAGTATGTCTTTACAAAGCTTTCTTATTAATTTTTTCCATATTTGTTATGTACTGTTATCTCTTCAAATTTGTCGGGGTATTATATTACCACTGTATAAAGTTTCCAGGGTGTCATAACTTTTGTTTGTCATAACTTACGTTTTTTCAACTTACTGACAAGAATTAGGTTTCTTTTATTAACCTGAGTATTTTATACATAAGATAGAGATAATGAGACTATCTTCTTGAGTTTGTAAGAATCCACCATTCTTTCTATTTGAGACTGAAAAGAATGCTCTCTATTGTTATGAAAATCTACATCTCAAACTAGAATTTCGTAGCGTTTCAGATGGGTACATTATTTTTGTGAGTGAAATTAGATAACGCAGTAATTTAATCGTAATATTTATAAGTGGATGTTGCGATTTTTGGGATGGTTGTTGATATATCAAATTAATGTATGGATTTTTTAAGATAACCTTGTACTGTGGTACATTTAGTTCTAGTTAGTAATATCATATGTTCTAGCTTGGAAGCTGAGCTCACACTTGTGTTCTACTTTGTACGATGGAAGATAATTATTAGGAATCTCTTTTCTAAGAGACGAGAAAAAGTCCTTAGTTTTATAAAGGAAGACATGCCTGATACACATGTGTAAGACTTGGAATTCCGAACTCCTTATCTCAAATCTAAGAAGTGTGTTTTCTATCAATAAATAAAACTAAAATACATAATTCGGGGGTAAATATAGCATCCATTAAATTCTGTATTACAGTTCAAACACTTTTGTGGCACTATGGAACGCCATCTGCACGCAATCGAACTATTTCCACTCCCTGTTCCTAGTGTAAAATTTCATTTCCTCCCTTCAAGATTTTTTTTTATCAAGATAAACCTTAGAAGTAAGATATGTGAAAACTTACAGCTTTCACTTCCAATGATTTGAATTCATTTTTGGACTTTAGGTATCGATGACTCACGCTAGGATAGGGTAAGGGAAAGGAAACAGGAATGAATCGACTAAGATCTGGGTTGAAGGTATCATCCCGGCATTTGCTTGGTCAGACTAACGACAGCAAACTAAAAATACCTCAGTCAGGGTGGTTGGTCGCTAGGATCGAAACCAAGACCTCCCGAGTGCGAAAACAACTCTTTACTAACGAAACCACGGCCACTCGGCACTTGCAATGTTGCTTAGTATATCATTAAAAGAAAATAAAAATTAATAACTAAGTGAAAAACCCAAGTAAATAGAGAAGTGAACACACAATGTAAAGGCAGCTCCTAACATTAAATTAATTTTTAAAAACGTGCTAGATTTTAGGTAATAAAATACTATGATACAATGATTTGAAAAATAAATAATTCTTTAAAAACCTATGAAGCGGTATACCTGCAATGCTAAACTCAAGTTACCAATGCATTAAAAGTAGCGCACGCTGTGAAGCTCTTGTGATCCAGAAAGTGTACTTTATTCCTAAAAGGGTTACAAAAGAAACATTACATCAAACGTCATAACCAGTTAGGTTTACTGCAGTGTGTCACGATCTGTCCTTCAGTTAATAATAATTAAAAAATAACTAAACGAAGCAGAACAACCCATGGCGTATTAAACATTTAAACAATGTTTTTAAAGTAGAAAGTATTCTTATATTTTTGTTTTAAATATGGCTGTACTTGCATTCTTTCCACATTCCCTGCCGATAAAGGTTTTTTGCTACTTTTTTTAATTCCGAAATTTTGGAACAGCTTTTACTTTAAATGTTCAAAGAAATCGCCAGCGTTGGAGGAAAATGATTCTAAGTTTTATGCTGAAAAATTAAGCATATTTTGGATATGAATCAGCTGTTTCTTTTGGGATCAAGTGAGGCAAATAGTTCCAAGATTCCTTCAATATAAATGTTAATAGCCTAATATAAGAAACTTTTTATGAAACTCTATCACTGAGAAATTTTTCGTTCGATTATTAGCTGAAGTAACTAAGATTCAGGTACTAGTTACAGCAAAAAGTACCTAGTTACAGGTACTAGAAACTGTAACTGAAATGTACCTAATGACAGGTACTAGATACTGTCTTGATAGAGTAACTGTCTATTAAGAGTTCTTAATATTGTTTCAAATGCTTTGGGTTCCAATTGTAGTAGTACGGAATACACGGTGGTATTGAATAAAAGAAAGTAATTAATTCTAAGTTGACTCTTAACAATACGCATTGGTTGACAGAATATCGATACAGTACAAAGGAAAACGCCAAACAGAAATATACAATGGCAATATTATTGGTTAGAATAAGCATCTGAGATATACTATTACGTAATATGTTCTCGGAATAATTTTATATTTCCGGACGGACTGAATACGACAGAGGTCATCAGTTCTGTTGTGATAAACAAATATTTTATGTTTCATGTCCATCTTGCGTGATTCAGCGTATTGGTATTGGTAAAATCAATATTACTATTGCTATTGCCATTAAGACTATAGAAGTGTTGAGTTGTTTATTTAATCCTGTATACCTTATATTTATTTTATCTTGCGTGTTCTAATATTTCAGTGAATGTCGAATCAGTTGGAATATATTTTGTGTGTTTTATGCTAAATGTGGTACACATTTGTTGATTTTAACTTCAAGTAAACAATAGTTATTTTGTTTTTTGATGTATGATGGTACAAATTCATGTTGAAACTTATTGATCATCGGAAGGAAGTCAGTATACATTCTTTTTCTTAACTATTGATGAAAGTAACGACAGAGGGTGGTACGTATAGTAAATAAAATCGATGAAACTCTAATTTGTGTAGAATAAAGTGAATAGCTCTTTGAAAAAAAAATATATGGATGGTCAGTTGAATATATGTGTGTTAGTCAACACTAATAATTTTAAACGTTCTGTTTGAAAATTTTCTTGTACGTTGACAGCAAGGACGGCAGCATTTTCTTTTAAGAAGGTTGATGTAAAATTGAAAAGGTCTTAGCGAAACGAATTTAAACCAACACCATTTATCCACCCGATTTTTGGAGGCCAGCGCAATTTTCAACCCGGGAACTACTACGGCTATGACAGTAGGTGTTGTTTCGATAGACAGGTCCCGGAAAGACTAGTCCAAACCATATAGATTATCCAGATCGGATGAGTGAGTCCTAATATACCGGCAGGAGAATTTTCGACTCAGAAACTACTTTACCTAGGAAAGTGGTTGAGTTGGCGTTGGAAAGAACTCATCGGAATTTTCCCAATGAAACCGAGATCATCCATATCCAATGCTTACTGCTGAAACCTGGCTGTTCCAAATATGTGGATTTGCCCTAATGGGTTCCAACTGATTATGTCTAATAGCCGCAGCTCATCAGAATAGCTGTGACGTCATAGAGTAAATGTAAATAATTAGATTGTAATACTTCGCAATGTATTGGTCATTGACTTGTGGTATAAACTGGGTTTTGCTCAGAATAACATGGGCACACACACAAGAATAACTGTAAGTTTGACAGCTGTATCCGGGTAAGAAAACATTTCACTGGGTAGTTTCATTAATTTTAATGTCTAAATAGTGTTACTTGGTATTAAATCAGTTGCTTTGATGCTAAAAACATTATCTACTGAGACTAATGTCTGTTTGCTACGAATATAGTGCTACTACTTAAATTTGTGCTTTAAACCACGAAATGGGAAAGATTTCTTAAACCAAATGTGCTAAATCGTAGAAATTAGAAAATTTTTCGAGAAAGAAATATGATTCGTTTAAAACAAAATAAATAAAGTTTTATTGGAAAATATATTGCTGTCAAACAAATCAATGCATTAAATATGACTTGAGAGTGAAGTTCGTATTCTACTTCCGGTCTTCACTTAAAAGTTTGAGATCAAAGAGGCAAATATGTCATTAACCAGAATAATCTTGGAAGTTCGATTAAAGAATCAATTAATCTTAGGAATCAATCAAGATATAACACGCTGTTTAAATCAGATAGGATATTAAAGAGGTTTCTGGTTTCGAATACTCGTTGAGAGCGTAATTTCATCCCAGGAGAATTTGTTTGTAGTTGTTCTGTGGCAAAGCAGGACGTTGATTGTAGATGTAGAAGATGGCATGTACTTCTTAAGACGTCACTACCACGTATGGAACATTATTATCTGCATACATAGAAAAGCATAATAGTAATTACTTCCAACTCTGTCTTGATTTTCCTATCACTGACAGAGGCAACCTGCATATTTAAAAGTATTGAACAAATCTTTTTTCAAGGCGTTTTTATATTTGTTTGATTTTGTAGATGATGATTAGATCACCGTTAAAACCCAAAGCACGTTTGGTACTTGAAACTTTCTATATGATGTAAACGTATGGTAATTTGGAAGAATAAAAGATAGAGACAGTTCCATTCTTCCCATGTCGAAAATTGAATACCAGTTTCCACGATGAAAAAATGTTAATTCTGACTACAAAATAATATTAGCTAATGATTGACTTTCACTGATTTAGCGTATCTATATTATGTACTGAAAGACTTCTTATTTGCTGCTCTTGTGCTTAATTAACAAATCATTATCTTGCTTCTTACAGGATTTATAAAATTCTGATATCATTCGAAATGAATTCCAAAATAAACCTGTTCATAGTAATTTTTATCTGTCGCGGGTTGAGCAATACCTCAGTGGCCAAAAGACGTTTAGAAAATATTGCCTCACCAAGTACTTCATGGTCTTACGAGAGTTCAGTGTTGCTCTCATGTGTGAAATATCTTCCAATCGAACAATCAACCAGTATAATAATTCAAGGAAATACCTCGCTGCACGCTCAAGTCTTGAAAATTATGAGTGAGCGTTCTGCAATTAGCATCTTTAGATTATCAGAGGATCGGACATCAGGGGATGGTATGGAAGGCCTTGAAGGATTCCACTATTCTGCCCAAACCAGAGTAATACAATTCTGCCCAACAAAGAATTAAACTCAAAACAAATTTCCTGCATCAGGGTAGCCAGCATAGCGTAATCGTTGTCCAACTGTCATATTCATATTCATATTCGAAAGTATTGAAAAGAATTAATTTTTAAGAGCATTAAAAGGACTTAAATAAATAAAATAAAAATTACCGAATGTAGAGCACAAAACAAAGAATTAAACGCAAAACAAATTTCCTGCATCAGGGTAGCCAGCATAGCGTAATCGTTGTCCAACTGTCATACTCATATTCATATTCGAAAGTATTGAAAACAATTAATTTTTAAGAGTATTTAAAGGACTTAAATTAATAAAATAAAAATTGGTTTTGCTTTTAATTCTTTGTTTCGTGCTTTACATTCGGCAATTTTTCATTTATTTATTTAAGTCTTTTAATACTCTTAAAAAGTGAATTCTCTTCAATACTTTCGAATCTGAATCTGAATATGAGAGTTGGACAACGATTACGCTATGCTGGCTACCCTGATGCAGGAAATTTGTTTTGCGTTTAATTCTTTGTTTTGTGCTCTACATTCGGCAATTTTTATTTTCTTTATTTAAGTCCTTTTAATGCTCTTAAAATTAATTCTTTTCAATACTTTCGAATCTGGATATGAATACGTCTATTCTACACTAGAAAAAATACGTTAACGGGCATGATGAATTCTAGCTGCGTCGTAAACGTCCAGGAGTAACTTTGTTGCTGGAGTTGTGGCCATTGCCGTCCGTAGCAATGGAAGAATGTAGTGAGTGTATGTACAATGCGTACCTCAGTATTTTGTTGGAAGAAACATTTGGAAATATCACACAAAAAGAAGTTAGGGGTGTTGGAAGGCATTAACGATCACAATGACTCGGACTGACCGAGAGGTTAGTGTGCGTGCTTCGTGTCCCGGTCACGAGTTCAAATTCCGTCGGGGTCTCCTGAAAGCAGTCGCTCGGAGCCAACTTGACTACATATTGTAGGTCTCATCCTTACATACGCACCAGCTTGTTTATAACTCGTATAACAATTCAATCAAGCACGAGACCCCAGGAGTGGATAGTATTTGGAATGCTTCGCGTTGGAGCGGATTTCAGGACCTACACAAAAATGTGGATAGGTATATGCAATTCTAGTACATAAGCTACGACACATGAATCAATCTAATGCAAATAATCAGGGGAGAGTAGGGTAGCGACCACCGTGTTTAATTACGGGCTAGTTGACGAGACGATGATTTGGCATTTACACTTCATCACATACAAATAACGTCCTAATGAAAAGTCTGCATTTTCAACAATAATCTGACCCTCTCAGTTAACACTCGTGCAACGGATAGAGTTGCAATTGCAATCGAATCCGCCCCCTTGAGCAAAATACCACTGGTACGTGACACAGGCTAACTAGCGTCAATACTCATACACTGGAGAATACACAATACAGCGTTCGTACAAACTAGCACGCAAAACATCCAATGTCCCATGGTCGAGTTACAAATTAGAGTTGCTAGAATGTACAAATACCTTTTATCGAGTATTCTACTATAAGTACACTTTGCATTGCAATAGGTACATGTTCGTACGTTCCCACTCAGTTCGGATTCATCACTCTTGCACGCATTTTGTTTGCTTGTGTAGAATAGACAGATTGACCTACTTAAGCTTGTATGGAAAACTTTCTACGTTTTGCCTTGCATCGGTTTACACATGATTTCTAGTACAAAGGCGTGTTTGTTTCCTCTCTTCCATGTCATCCTTCTTTGGCTGCTGTATTACATTGCGTTCTTTCTACTAACCAACCGAACGTGCCTCTTCATTAACTAATACCCTCCCTCCATCCTTTGCATGCTGTTACGCTTTAATCATGCACCTGATTCTTTTCCAGGCAGGCTTCAATGCAAGACTGCTGTGACATCACGGACGCCTGATAGCACTGACCACTCGACCAACGAGGAAGTCTTTTTTACTACACTGCAGCTGTTGAGATGCGTACTCACCACCATCCGACTGGATACTCCTAGTCTCTCTAATTGCTATTAAATATGCCAAACGCTTGTTGACTGTCTTTAATTATCAGCCCTGTCTGATATGCAACCATGCATTACTTTATAAAAATGGTCATAACATTAATTCTCGTTGAGATATCGATGTGCCAGCAATGAATTATTGTTACCTGTTGGCAACTCACCCCATTTGTGGTCCTTTCGACCCATCTTTACTTGGAAGAGTTTCTGGTAATCCCCTACTTCCTTTGGGGAATCCCTTGCTCCCTGCTTGTTGAATATTCCAATATGCATTTTTGGATAGCCCGGGTGTGACTTCCTCTAATGTGCTCTCAACCGCCTACTCTCCGATTTTTCGTCTTCTCAATAATCCGCTCTGAAGTTAATTTTCCCACGCTTTGGGCAGGCCGTAGCTCCGTAACACCTTGGAATACCCCCCCCCCCCCCACCCCGCTTTTTTTCCTTTATTTTTTGCTGTACTATCACCCCCTGAAGTTTGTCGGTCCGTAACCTTACCACCCTGTATATATATGGTTTATTTGAACCATAAGTAAGTAGTGTCCTTACAGGAACAAGAATATAATATACGAGTAATAACAGTATTAACTGTGTTTGCATGACGGATGTACTGGTAGTTAGTGACCCACATGACCAGGTCGAATGTCCAGGCACGTGTTCCATCGCTCTGGCAAGGCAAAGATTCCATCTTGGAAAAACTGGGGTCACAATTATTCAGCTATGTTGTCACGGCACCTCCTGTTCTGCAAGGTTACTATATTCTCTATAGGTTGCGCCAATAGGAAATGCTCTGCACGCGCGTTTGGCTACGTCATCCTCGGCGCACACGTGCAGTGAGATTTCAGCAGAAAATTAAATAAGTGTGGTGTGTGCAGAGTTTTCATTTACGGATGTCTTATCTGTCAATGAAATCACAATTTACTTACCTGAAGAGTACTAATGAAGAAATTTACTACAAATAGAAATTTGATATATTTGCAAATGATATATTCGTATAAGCACTCGAATTTTCCCCTCCACCCAACTTGCTTAAAACAAATACTATTGCGTGGACATTTCTTGATATATTAAAATAGCTAGGCTTTCTAAATTTAATATTAAAAAAAAACAGGCCACAGAAAGTAAAATCTTTGCGTTCTTTTTTTCTAATGATATTTTTCGATTT